>KK351138.1:477677-521875 GCA_000671755.1 Glossina brevipalpis
CCCCCGAAAAAAAAAAAAAAAAAAACACGCCCCCCGCACACCCCATCCCACACACACACTGTGGGGGTCACAGGCGGATTGTGATCGGCCTGCACGTAGCTATGGGTACATCGGTTGGCCAGCTGCGAATAAGCAATAAGCAGTCTCCGACCAAGAGCGGCAGAAGTAGAGGGGCGGCTGAAAAGACCGCATAACCCTGCGAACTTTCGGCGGTAAGACGAGTAGGCGCCGTCCTTTAAATAGGTGCTCCCCACTCTCATTATGGGGGTGGAATCAAGGGAGTCAATCGTACGAAGTCTAGGAGTATGGCATACCGGAATATTTATTAGAGTTGGTTGATTTCGAGCTGGTGGTGGCAGTATTCCGTTACCTGAGTAGGCTAGAGTGACATCCGCCCCGTTAAAATTATGCCAAGTCTGGGAAGTACGTTTTAGGCCGCAGCGTTAAGTTGCTTGGTGTAGGCCCATTTGAGAGGAGCTCCAGCGTCAACCCACTGCATGGCCTCACTGCTTGCATGGATAACCATGGTGTCCTAACAGCAACCTTTTTACAATGAGCTCCAATGCAATTATTAGACAACAATTACGTAATAAAACAAGCAGAGAATAACCCGTTTAAAACAGGTAGCAGAATCCTAGGGTCGCCAAGATCGCGGATCGTGGTCGCGAATTAAAGTAGGAGAATGTACTCCCAAAAAGGAAAAACAAAAAGAAAGAAAAAACTCCGAGAGCAAAGTCCGACGCTATTGTCATAGCGGCTAAGGCTGAATTCTCGTACGCTAATACGCTTCGTAAAGTCAAAACGGAGCCCAAGCTGAGCCAATTGGGAGAAAGAGTGAGTAAAATAAGGCGAACGTAGAATGGCGATCTACTTTTGCAGCTTAACGAAATCGGGAGCAAAACGGAAGAACTGAAAGACGCGGTCAGTTTGCGGTAGTTAAAACTCTCAAGCATCAACGTATAGTCGTATGCAAGGACATCGACGAGATCCCCACCAAGTAAGACATCGGAGAGGCGCTAGAGAATCAGTTTGGCGTTACCGAGGCTGACATAGTAAGACGAAGTAACGCATGTTGCGAAACGCAAATAACCGTAATTAGGCTCCATCTAGACGACGCTGCGGAGATTCTAGCCAACGGCAAGCTCAGAATAGGCTAAGCTGGTCTTTAGGGTCAGAGAACACAGAACGTCACTGAAATGTTTCAGTTGTCTCGACTTAGCGAAGCAATGCAATAGAGAGTGCGACAGATCGAAAAGGTGGGGAGGAAGCCCGCATCACGAGAAACTCCTCTGCATGTTCTCGAAGCCCAAGGCTGATGCAAAGCACGTCGCGGTAAGCGGCAAGTGCCCGCTGTTTAAGAAGGCGCTCAACAAAAAAGGCCGAAGACGGGGGTGATGCAAATCAACCTGAACCACTGCGAAACTGCACAGGATCTCTTGCGCCAGACGATCAAAGAGAAAAAAGTAGATCTCGTGCTAGTGAGCAAACCACACAGACATATGCTCGATATGAAGTGGATAGCCGACATCAGCCGAAAGTGGATATCTGGAGATGTGACACGGCTGCGTTCGAAGGTACAGATACTCAGCGCATTGTCTACGCAAGGGCGACAGTAAAAGGGATCAACTTTTACAGCTACTACGCTCCCCCAAGCTGGACGCGCGGCGAGTTGCAGCATATGCGGGAGGAGCTTCTGATGGATGCCCGCGACAGAACCCCAGTCGTAATTGCAGAAGATTTTAATGCATGAGCCGTAGAATGTGGCAACAGGGCCGGCAACGCGAGCGACACGTTTAGAAAGGCTGGGATGGGGTCAAAAATTGATATCATTTCTGCTAGTGGGAGGCTAGTAGCGAGGTCGAGGGGATCGAACAGTGATCACCAGGCTATACGTCTGAACATTACGGATACAAAAGGCAGAAGTAGCAGTCGACCCAAATCTACAGGTCCAAAATGGAAAGATAACCACTTTGACGAGGACATGTTTAATGTGGTACTAGCACGAAATCATAGAAGGAGCAGCAAGCAAGCTCGTGCAAAGCGTGAACGAAGCCCTGACCAAGGCGGGTCAAAAAGAACCACCAGCAATAGAGTAAACTCGTGCTATTTGCGCCACGAGATCTGATAAAGATAAAAGATTTCGAAGCTTTTTGTTTTATAAATGTGTTGGGAACATGATAAAACGACCTACAGTTGCAATTCTTTGCTAATTAATTTAAAGCTTATTTCGTATAAGGAGTTGTATCGCGACTACACTTGTTGGTATCTTCGTTTTGCTCCAAATCTAGTTAATATTTCTTAGGTATTAAAAATATTAACAGCATTTTTGTTTTGTAATGGGTTGACAACTAAGCAACTACCGATTTCACTTATAGATGTCTCCCAACTTCCATTTCTATGATATTCGTAAATGTTATGATCTTCTTATATATGTCAGTTGTCATCCTTAGCTAGTTTTACAAGTTCATTGAGTAGATATTTTATTCGTTTTTTTTTTTACCTCAACATTAATATGGAATGCAAGCACGGACATTTCCGCCATATTTTGTTGTATTATTTTCGTAAAGGAAAGAACGCAGTGCAAGCCGCCAAAAAGTTACGTGATGTGTATGGAGATGAATCCCTTAAAGAAAGGCAATGCCGAAATTGGTTTGAAAAATTTCGTTGTAGACATTTTTCTCTTAAAGATGATCAAGGTTCAGATTGACCAGCTGAGCTTAATGTGGATGAAATCAAAACCATGATCGAAGTGGATCGTCATGTAACTACGCGGGAGATTGCAGAGAAATTAAATGTTTCGCATACAGCCATTGAGAAGCCTTTAAAACGTGTCGGTCTCATTAAGAAGCTGGATATTTGGGTACCGCACGATTTGAAAGAATTGAATTCGATCCGTTTTTAAAACGAATCATCACTGGAGACGAAAAGTGGATTGTGTATAGTAATGTCAATTGAAAACCACCCAGGTGCATGCCTAATGAGTCATCGCAAACCACTTCATAGGCACTTATCCAATAGAAGAAGATTTTGCAGTCAATTTGGTGGGGTTGGAAAGGTCCGGTGTATTTCCAGTTACTTCCAAGGAACCAAATCATTAAATTGGAGGTCTACTGTCGGCAATTAGACAAATTGAAGCATCGTTTTTAAAAGACGAGATTAACCTTTTGCAAGGTGGCTGGTGAGTATCGCCTTATTTAGCTTCATATAACAGTATCTCTAACTTTCCAATAGTCTCCGGGGAGTTTTCCAATATAATGAATTAATAGTTGAGAGAGCCGTAAAAATAGCAGGCAAACTGATGTACTATGAACAAACTATATATAACAAAAACTAATAAGCATGCAAAATTTTAATTTGGAAATTTATATTTTCTTAAATAAATTTTTTATTTTTTGTATATAAATATATTTTATTTTTCTTGCATATAAACCTATCGCGTATGATTAAATGCACAAATAATAATTGCAAAAGTTGAAAAATATGTTTCAAGTTGGGCACGTTTCCTTTTCACAATCGTTTTTTCTTACATATACTATATGTGTATTAGATTTCAGGCACCTCACACCATTTCTTTCTTTGCACCTTATGAGGTGGTAGCAACCGGCATTTAACAGTATTCTAACAATACTTTTTCTTCTTTTTTTCGGTTTTGCATAATTTTTTTTTTTTTTTTAATATATTAGTTATCAATAAAAATATGTAGATTATCTTTTACGAGTACATGCGACATACTCTGGCACTTATTGTTCCTTACTATTCATGCATGGTCACATAAAAGTGACCGGGGCAGAATTTCTTTTTCCATCAATTAGTTCATTCAAATAAGAGTTTATCTTCAAAAAATTTTGTTATATAACTTTCGTTTCTCTTTTTAAACTACATAAATTTGCTAATTGTGGTACGCTGATGTGTTTTGGCTCAACGACGAACACTGTCAAAAATGGTTTGGATCGGACCACTTTTGTGACCACATCTCATATATCGCTTTAATTTAAAAAAGTTGTCACATGAAAAAAATTTCTTGTAGTGGGCGCTATTTTGCATTTATTTAACGTTTCGGTTTTTTTGTACATTGCGTTGTCATCGTAGCTAAAGCTGCGTGCAAAATTTCAGCATGATCGGACATTTGGAACAGGACGAAATTTCGATTTAAAGAAGTGTCAAGCTGAACGGAAACCAAGTTAAATAAACGCTTATAATATTGTAAACAAACTCTTTGATACCCATATATAAATATGGCTAAGAAACCATTAAGCGACGGCAGCGTTTCCTCAATCCATACGTTATCAGTAGTTATCGCTTAGAGTTTAAAAAAAAAAAAAACAATTCAATTCTTACTTAGCAATATAATAATGGGCAAAGATGCTTTTCAGGATGCCGTCAGCTAAGTAAAAAGGTAAAATTACAGCAATTTGAAAATAAGATAGTTCAACTGTACAATTAAATTATAAAGCCTGCAGTTCACAATTTGACATAAAAAAAAAAAAAAAATACAAGTAATCCTTGTGAAATGAATTAATTAGTTTTTGTTTCTAATTAATTTTAATAATTTTTATTTTGTATTAAAATTGTAAATATTTTAATTTTTGAAATACATTTTTTTTTTTTTTAAATAAGATACAAATGTAATTATTTACTCTGAAAGCAACATAGAACACTTACGACACAACTCTTGGCAATTAAAAGAAATAGGTTCCAATACTATAATCGAACTACATTTGAATGTCCGCAAACCCCAATATTAGGTCATTAGCCTTTGTTACGTATGTAAGAATAGGAAATGTTAGCTTTTATATATATAGAGGTTATATTAACTTACTTGACAATTTTTATATTCCATAATTATCTTGTGATCTTGTATGACGGTAAATAAATTCTTGGTGATGGAAACTGTTTGAGAATATATATAAACTGAATTTTAGCGAAACCATCGAAGAGCTGATGTTTTCAATGGTCATTAGCGATATTATACTCAATTCCATATAAGATCTTCAACTGGCAAGAACGGGGATCCAATATTCTTCTTAAACTGAATATATTTAATTTTTTCTTATCTCACCCGTATACATTTTTGCAATAACATAAGTTTTGAAAGATGTTAAATTCGTGATTAGAATAGATTTAGTCTAGGAACTTAACTCTAGCAGAGGCAACTAATTAAGAATGCTAAAATTTTTCATAGGTTTAATAGCGACGTTGTCGTGTGATTTTATGACGATTAACGGGAATGATTATGAAAGCAAATCTTTCATTGCACCCATTACAGTGGAATTCCAAAATGGTTAGAAAAGTTGAAATAAATAAATATTTCTCTTTTGACTATTCAATTATAATGTTTTATATTTGTGACTCTTTATTTAATAGGTGTTTGGATTTGCGACAAAACCATATGTCCTGCCAATACAATTGGTTGTAGAATTCAACGTAAAACTGATAATGACAACGAGACAACTTTAAAAATTGTAAACGCTTGTCTAGATGATAAAAAACAAATTATTGCCAGCGAATTGAAGACCGTTGAAATGTCCGAAAAACGTAACATTGATATTGATGTAGATTGTTTCGAAAATGCTGGACACGACTATTCCACTAGCTATGGTTATCGTACCGAATTTGCAAAAGGTACAGTAGCTTTGGATGAATGGAAGATTTTCAAGGAAGCAGCTCAAAATAACACTCAAGTAGTTGAGAAGTCTTTAGATGATATGAATATCAAATGAATTTTATAATAAGAAAATTCTTTCTTTACATCAAAATCTTTTACGAAAGAACGTTTGATATTTAACATCAGTAGATTTTTTTTGCATCTCTTTTATTTTTAATCGCAGTTGCTTTTATGTAGAAAATGGAAATCATCAAGATATAAATGATCACAAAAATTTACGTTAACAAAATATAGGAAGCACATCATGTATGTTTAAAAATAACAAAATAAATAAAAATAAACTTAAAAAAAAAAACAAATTTCCGTTATATCCATTATAGCCGTTAAAAGCTTTGGCTATATGGGCTAAAAACAATTTTCAATTGAAGTTCGTTCGTGACGCGGACCATAAACCATTATTTCTGTTGCACGTTAAAGCGTACGTGAAGATGGAAACTTTACTACGTTTAGATGAATTCGCTAAGATAATCAAATTGTTAAAGGACCTCCCCTCTAAACTACTTACAGAAAAGCAACAAACGATACAAATTTTTAGTAATTTGTTGCTTAAAATTCGTCGGAAGCAGCTTTTAACTCATCCATTAAAGAAGGAGGTACATTTAGGGAGTCAACATTAATTGCAGTGACATCAGATATAAAATGTGGATTATTATAAAGACTAAGCAGTTGTTTCAAGTCGTGACGTAATTCCTCAAAATTTGCTTCCAATTTATGTAGACTTGGGACATACTGATTACTACGTGCTATCAGATCTAACACTGTACTTGTTTTAGGCCGTTTGCTAGAAGCCGCTGATTGTTGAATTAACTAAAATATAGAAATATAGTCATTTTTATTGATATTCTTCTTCTGATTTATATCTTTTACCTTTTTGTAATCATCAATCAAATTGGCCACTTCGTGAACAGGTTCTTCTAGCAGAACGGATTTACCTATATCGGAAGACTCGAATTTGTGTCTTTCCCATTCTAAAGCAACTTTAAGTTCCTGCAAAACAGATGCAATCATTCATCAATTAGTCTACACACGTTTTAATAATGAAATTTACTTTAATTATCTGCTGACTTTGTTCATATTTTAAACGTATTTCTTCTAAAGGACGTTGATTTTTTTGCATTTCAAATAATTCCTCAGCTGTACGAGATTGTTCCAATTTTAAAAAAGCAGCTTGCTCTTCTTGTAGTTTAAGTGAATACTTCAATGATTTCACATTACTTAACAACGAATGGATATGATGGTCATAGCGTTGCATTTTGCGCTCATATTCAGATTCCAGAACTTTTGTTAAAATACGCAAATGATCCTCACTTACTCCACTTTTGCTGATGGCCATTTCTCTGGCTTGATCTAATGATTCGTAATCATATTCCATTTCTGGCATGATTACAGCATCTCGTTTGGCATCTTTTAATTGCTTTAACTCCAGTTCCATTTCTTTAAAGCGTTCGCTAAGCTCTTTCTTTTCGTCTATAGTTTTGGATAATTGACTCTTAAGGGTAAATAAATCGTCTTTGTAATCATTTAACTCAATAGTACAATCTTCGTTTAAATCATTGCGCAAGCGTTCGTTGATTTCCTTTAAAGTTGCATTAAGTTTTTTCTGTTCTCCCACTTCACGTTGAGAATCATTTAATTGCTGTTGCATTACACCAATTTCCTGTTGGAATGTTTGTTTGATGATCTTGTTTTCCTGCTGTCTCTTGAATTCAAGAGCAACAGCAAAGCCTTCCAATTTTCTTAGCTCTTCGTTCTGTTGTGCAAACACTTCATTAAGATGCTCCAACTCCATTCTCTTTAACTCTAACTCATGTTTTGTCTGTTCCTCCATAATTTGCGCCGTTTGCAAGGATGCTAACACCTCTTCCCAATCTTTTTGATTTTGTTGCATATTTGATATTTTTGCATCTTGTAAATTCATTAGTTTATTTAGCACTTGCATGCGTTCTTCCCTCTTTTGTGCATCTTCCTCAACAAGTGTTCCGAGCTTTAATTCCAATTGTAAGATTTTTTCTCTTAATTCGTTAACTTCATTGTTTTCGACTATTTCATTCGGTTCATTTAAAATGATTGCGTCAGTTTGCACAGCCTTGCTTTGCTTTGGGTTATTATGATCCTTTAGCATTTCCAAGGATTCTTGCAATTCTTCTATCGAATGACGTTCGTTCGTTAATTGTTCCTCAAATTCAGTCTTTAGTTCAATTTCAGTTTGTAATGCTTTTTTAAGCTGAGTTCTTTCCATTGTTAGAATGTTGAAGTCAGAATTTTTTGACAATTCATTAATTGCCCGTTGCATTTTATAAATTCTACTATCAGCGTTTAACAATTGAATACGTAATTTGTTGATGTCTTTCTGTTGTTTAATAAGAATTTCTTCCAATTCTTTACATTTTAATAATTTCTCTTTGATTTCCTCCTTTAGCTCGAGTTCTTTTGTTTTATTTGTAATTTCAAAAAGTTTTTTTCTAAGATTTTCGTTTTCATTGACTAATTTCTCAAAGTAAAGTTTATATGATTCCTCTGAATTTTTTCTTGGAAGTTGATGTATGGTTTCATTTAATTGGAGCACTTCCAGTGGTAAACTCTCGTTTTTTTCGACGAAGTTTTGCAATATATCATTCACAGCTGGCATAGAATCTAAATTTTCTGCTTTATTTTTAGTTTGATTTCTTTCCTTTGATTCCTTTCGAATGTTGATGTGATATTCTTTCAATGAAGAATTTTCCGCTAAAACTAATTCTAGTTGTTGTTCAAGTTTTATAATTTTTTCACTTAATTGTAAAGTTTGCTCCACATACAACCTTAATTTATCCCTTAACGCTAAAATCTCTTGTTGATCTTGAGCTGAACGAAATTTTAACTTATTTTGTTCCAATTCTAATAATTGTAGTTGGAAACGTGTCCGTTCACAGAGCCGTTCGACAATGTCGTATTTATCTCTGGTACATCGAAGCTCTTCATTAAGTTTTCCGACTTCGTTTTGCATCCTTAACAGTTCCTCTTGAGTCTCTTCTTTTTCACCAATTAAACGCTCAGCATTCAACTGCATGTCTTGCAACTTCTGATTCTTAATCACGTCGGTATCTTTCAGATTATTCAATTCGGACTGACATATTTCTAAAGAATTACTAATTTGCTCGATTTTTTTTTGCTGCTCTTCGTTTTGTATTTGCAGTTCATCAATGGCATTAATGTTTTCTTCCAGTTCATTAACTTTGTTTTTGAGTTCTATGATTTCGCATGTTTTTGCTTTAATTTGCTCATGCCATGAAACACTTAATCTATGGATTTCATTCAAATCCAATTCATGCTCCATATTCAATCTGAAATTTTGTTGCAACTCTTCCATCCTTTGTTCCTTGTATTTCACCAAATCCTTTTGCACTCTTAATTGATTTTTTAAATCCTCCAGATTCTTTTGTAAATTGGTATTCGTTTCTTTAAATTCCCGCAGTTGACTGGTTTTTTGTTGCAAATTAAATTGCAACTGCTCTTGTGCTTCCGCATAAATTTTACATTTGCTGGCAATATTGCTATTATCAGTTTCCATACCAGCCAGTAACCTTTGCAATTCCAATACTTTCGCATCTTTATCTTCAGAGAGTAATCGTAAGTCCTCTAGTAAACCTTGCTTTTGTTTTCTTAAAACACCAATCAAATGTTCCTGATCCTTTATTACAGTCTTTTGTTGGTCAATTTCAAAATGTTGTAAATTTTCTTCTGAATCAAGATTTTTATAATTTTGAAACTTAACAACTTTTCGCGGACCTTTTAAATGGTCATTTTCCAATTCACTCTCTAAAGCGTGACATTTGTCATACAGCCTAACACACTCTTGCTGCAATTTATGATTTTCTTGCAAGTATTTGCTTTCCTGAGTATAAATTCGTTTTAAATCCGTTAGACGTGATAGTTTTTGTTCTCTTAACTCTTGTTTGTACCAATGTTCCGATTTATTCAAACGATCCAGTTCACTGTGCAATTTATGCACATCACGTAAAGCCATTGCTAATGAACGTTCAGGTTCTTCCACTGACATTAAACTACAATCGCTAACATCGGAACTGGCCGTATTAACACCAGAATCCAAACTTCTCAAAGGAAAAGTCATTTTTGAACTATGATTGGATTGTTGCGAATCAGTGGATAAACGACGTCCACTAGAATCCTGCTGTCTTTTACATTCCAAGTCGGTTAAATCCATTCTTTATTATTTGCAATTTACTAAGTGGACTGCAACAACGACCTTGATTTTGGCCTACAAAATAATATACATTTGTGTATGTGTATGTACATATGTATAGTCCTATTTAGACATAATTTCTATTTTTTGTTTAATTGAAGCAACACAAGAATAAACTGGTTGTGTCTCCATTAGTATCTACGTCGCGATGCGGATACTACGTTGATTTGCAGACACGCGGAAATTTTATTTAACGGTAAACATTTAATAAAAATTGAATTTTAATTATGATTTACTACTAATTAATTTTTTTTAATTTTCTCTGTTTCAGATAAATAATGTACTTGTGGTAAACTTAAAATAAACAATACAGGTTTAGCAAGTTAATAAGTAACGAAAGAACATAATGGAAATAAAACACTTCGCAAAAGTACAGGTTAACACTATAAGAATGCGATAACCAGCGCCAGTGTTGCCCAGAGAGTTTAATGTATTACACAAACTATTTTAGCAAAAAAAAAAAATTCAGTAATAGAATTGAAAATGCATAGTAGGAGCTATATCTTAGCGTAGTCAGCGGTGATTTTATTACAACAATGCGTCTTCCAAGAAATTCACTAAATTCCAATCAAGCTCCAAATGTTATGGTGTTATGGCAATGGTCGCACCGTCGCCAGATTTTTGGATTCAAACGCTTGTTATGTTATCGTTCTGACCATACCGCAAACTGCTTCGGGGGCTTCCATCAGCAATAACAATCCATTACCCTTTTCTGATCATTGCAATCATAATCGCAAACATAACATCAAATTCTGCTTCAGCGTTTAAATAGTAGTGGCATTGCTGTACTAAGCGCAACTTAACTCAATATGTCCTCCTCATAATCAAGAGGTAAGCATAGTAACTTCAAAAATATACAACGAAATAACTAGTACAATCAGGTCTGATTACCTCCATACATCCAGCCACGACCGCTCCTCATGCTCATCTTTCATCCACACCGCATCTACATCAACGAAGTGTTCTTGTATCATGTGGGTTTTGACATCGTCTCGTTGAAATTGCACATCTTCAGCATCCATATCTTCAAAATTGTTAATCAGGTGGTTGTAGCGATCAGAATTGACTGTTTGCTCCAGACTAAATCGTATTCCATATTGCGGCTTTTGGTAATGCAACGGTTTTGTTTGCTTGTGGATTTTCACTGCCCCAGATGCGACAATTTTGCGTCTCGTAATATCTTTTCGACTTCGTTTTTTTTTGTAACCATTGTCAAGTATATATAAATAATTATTTATACGACTGCTTCACATCACAGTTTTATTATATTTATATAATTTAAAGAATAAAATCTTTTCAACTGATACAAATTCAAATAAATTGCACAAACACTAGTGTTCTTTTCCAAAACCCAATAAGCGTTTCGCAATTAGGGCATTGGTAAGAAGAAATTGCAGTCAAATTCATACGTTTACTGTCATGAAAACCGATACAATCCTTCAAATGGGAATATTTCAGGAGACTCTGTTATTTGAACGATAGCGCTTTCATATTTATCGTTGTGTTTTGTAAATATTTAATTATTGAATCATCGTAACGGCTGGTCTTACTTCACTTTTCTACTTTTTGTACCTATTCAATACTCGGTCAAGCTCAATCAAGCTTAAATACGGAATTCTTTAATTTGTCTCTGACTGTTTACAAGTGAAAATCGAAATAACGACATTAACGCAGATGAAATTAAAATCATTTTATTGAATACATTTTCCTCTTCTCAAAATGTACCTTCAAAGAGATAAACTACAAACACAAAACTTTCTATTTAGATTGTATTTGAAATGTATCACAAATTAATATATATACATTTCCATGTCAATCAACGAATGAATTGAAAAAATAAAGACACAATCAAATATTTAAAAGCTATATTGTCTACATTATAAATTCAGTTTAGAGAAAACTACTTTTTTTTTATTTGTTTAGCAATCAGTTGTTCCCCATCTCTGCAAGATTTTTTCTGTCCCAAGGAAATTCATGATTTTTCAAGTTTTTACGATATAAATTAATGTGAACAAGAAGAAACGATTTTCGTTATGAAATATTCGAAGGGAAAAGCAACCCTGCTCGATATGAACGTGATGAAGACATTCTGATTGTGAATTGTCTTAAGAGGAAATCAATTCTGTGTGTAATATGAATAAGAAGAAGCAATCTGTCGAATTCTTCATCTTTTCAATTTCAACAAACTGTTTTGGCCGTTCAAACTATATCGAATTTGGACTTGTTGCATACATTTGACTTTTAATATCCGCCACAAAATGGCAACATTTATTCAAAAATCATGTGATTTATTCCAAATTTATCATTGCATATGTAATATATAATAGTCATGAACTTTGAAAGAAGAAACTCCATACACACATAAGTTTTAAATCGTCGAGGCCAAGACGTTATAATCTTTTCCAATATATTTGAGAGACAGGATTGCAGAAAGATTGGACGATAGTCTGATGCAACGGAGGCGTTTTCATTTTTACAGCAAATTTTCATGAATTAGGAATATGACCAGTTAAAAGAATTTTACTATATAGATCCAGTAATATACATTTTCTTAATTCTGACAATGCTACGGCTTTTTTTTTTGGGTTGGTGGAACAGTTCTCAAGTTCTAATGCTCATACAGGTTTTGGAATGTAGCGCGTATTTGTCAATAGGATGAGTATTCGACAAAGCAATTAGCGTTGTCTTATTTTTGACGGAACTACGGGGGTAGTTGCAGTCGAAAGAGTATTCAGATCATACTTCTTCAATGTGCTTACATATCTTGTGTGCCTCACTTTATTTACAATATACTCTATTTTGCTGTGGGAAATCATATGGGTTTGTTTACAATATACTCTATATTGCTATGGGAAATCATATGGGTTTATTTACAATATACTCTATTTGTCTGGAAAATCATATGGGTTTGTCTACAATATACTCTATTTGGCTGGGAAATCATATGGGTTTGTTTACAATATACTCTATTTGTCTGCAAGTGGCCGTAGTGCCGTCGGAACATGGAGCCCCTGCTAATTTATTGGTTATATTTCATACCACCGTCATCAAGCTGTTCCTGTGAATTGTTTTAGAGAGTTGTTCAAGACCGGGAGTTTTTGATTTTTCGTAATTCTTTCTATTTAGCTTTAGTGATTAAATAGCTGTGCTAAATACGAAATATGAAATTATTTACTAATCATATTGTCGGATGTTCCGGTTTGTTATTTGCATTTCGATCAAACATTGTCAATGCAGCCACCTTTACTCAGGACTTATTTACCCGAAGTCAGGTGAACTACTCAAACGTGGTGAATTCGTGGTTTGTTATATATACAGTAGTAGATGGTTTTATATATGTATAGCAAATGGTATTACATACGTGTTGAAGAATTCTTTAAGGATAATTTTAGAAGCGCAATAATGGAATGGAACAAAATTGAACATTACAACACTGCACAAAAATTAATATACTCGCTGATATGAGAGAGGGGCAAAGGCGAAACAGTGCATTATATTTTTTTTCATTTCGTTCTGTTTCAAGCAGAGACCGAACAGAGAATTCGTTTATTGTTTCTTGAATACAATAGTTTTGTAAATCTTCATATAAAGCACTTACAAAAAATAATATATTAATTATTGTAGTTCTTCACTAATCATGAAGTTATCAAAGTTGGCAACATTTATTAATTGATCTTTCCATCTTTATATAAGAAACCATAAAACCTTGTTTAGAAAACGAACATGAATTTAGATCATTAAAAACTTAGCAACATTTTCAGTAAATACGAACCGGCAAAAGTTTACTTTCAATTTTTAAATTTGAAAATGCTCAATACGAAATCACCATAAACAATCGTTAACCTAAAAAGATCAATAGGTAATTATTGTAGAAATCACCCCGTTAACTACGTCGGGAATGTTCAATAATATTACGTATATGAATATTAACAATAGTAATCATGATGCCTGACAAAAAGGCACGAGAGAAATCATTAGTAACCGTAATAGCGAGGTGCCGATATCACATCATATTGCACATAACTCTCTACGATAAACTGAAGAAAGTTGCAATTTTTAATAATTTTGAGAATTTTTCGTCATTAAACACTTGTATGCTACGAATTAAACTTAATAGGTGTTAAAGTTGTGTAATCATATTAGAGCTTATATCGGGTATTAGATGAATAATTGTTTCAGTCAATTCACTTAATCATTCACATAAAAAATCCAAATTCCACTTACAATGTAGCGACTTAAATAACGATTTGAAAATTCTCAAACAAGTCTTCTTTTGCGAATTTTAATATCAACAAATCTTAGACCTAAGAATTATAGAACCTTTCATTTTCTACCTCTCCTATTTAGGAACCTCTTCAATTACTACAGCAGATATTGTGTGTGGCTCACGCTAAATAATTCTCACTCCATGTAAGTGAAATGAGTTTTTTTGTCGAAATTCTGACTGTTATAAGCAAGTCGAAATGAAAGCAATGTCGAAATTTGCAGTGATATGTTTGCTAATGCAAGTGAGTTTTCCCGAAACATGGCATTTAAATGAGACCTTTATAGAACAACGTTCTCCTCAACATTTTCCTCAGTGTAACGAAATCGTTGTTTAAAGTCCTGGTATTATGAAATATGTTATACAAATGATTATGAACCGGAAAAACTAAATTAATCTGAAAATTCTATTGACCTCAAATATGTCAAACCGATACAAGTCGAGAACTTTTTAGAAACAGCTATATATCCTCAAAGCAACTTGGCGCATGCTGTGTGGGCATCATCAATCATTCAAAATGATAATACCGTACGACACCTCCCTCATCATATAACATGCAAACAGCTCTTTTTGCTTCCGCATTGGAAGAATTTCGTTTCAACGAGGATGAATTACGTTTCTGGCAAAGAATAGTTTATGCGCAAGAGATTGATGCGGACGTTACAATAAGCAAGGAGGTATATGTTCTTTTTTATGTGATGAGAGGTGGACTTCTAATACATGAAATTGAATCAAATCTTGTACGGCTTGTCAAAGTTAGTAAACTGAAAGTTTTCATACATCACATACACATTGGCGGGAACTTGTTTGGACCATTTACTATTTTAACTGGCGAGGCTATAATGAACGCTACTAAATCTTGCTGCAACAGTCTTGTGCTTCCAGTAATATCATCGCTTGCATATCAATTAATGCGGCAATGGCTTGAATTTGGGTAATTCAATGATTACACCCTTATCCTTACTGATGAGACAAAGTCTTTGATTGGATCATTTGGAAACGAAAAAATAAGTCAAGGTAATTGCACTACGTTTAGGTTATGCGTTCTGCAAAAAGTCAAGCGAACAGTGAAAAAAAAAATTGCAATTATTGCTGATAACGATAGGTCGATAACTTCACGCCGTTCAAAAGGGTTGAGTCAATATGTCGATTTATGAAATTTTCTTCGTATTCCAAACATATTTTAATATGATCAGACACTTCCATATGTCTCCGCCCACAATGCCATATTTATCATATATATATGCGTGTATTTATCATGTATATATGTATAGACTAATAAGTTATACATCAGGAAAAACTCTGTAAGGATATAATAGTAGTTTGTTTGAAACGTTACTTTTTTTCAAATTTACATGTATATACATGTATTGGCAATTCCAGTGTAACGGTAATTCAATAGCTAAGTACTTTGTAATGAAGAAAATTTGTCATTTCGTAGTAAAGATTTCTGTTATTATTTTGGAAAGTTATTGGGGAAGTTATGTATGTGTTTGCATCAAACGAGATCTGCATCCAATAACCACTCTACTTAGGTTGATTGATATGTAAGTCCACATACACCGGGAAAAATTATAGAGATATGAACAATAAACACATTCGTATATGTTTTTTTATTGCCTGTATGGGGTAAATAAATGTTTGTAATACAATGTATGTACAAATACGTATGTACATCTATTTGTGAGTGAACTTGTAATCAGACCATATTAAAAATTGAAATTGAGGCTTTAAAAACTATCACGATTTGGTCGTAATCTAGAGCCAAGCATTGTATTAACACAATTATCGTTGCTTACAGTCGATGGTTGTTTTTTAAATTTTTTTCCTTTTTCTTTTTTTTTTTTTTTTTTTTTATAAGTTCATGTCGTTACTCTTGTGTTAATTCTTTAATTATTCCACGTCCTAGTTTCATGAGCCCACAGAAAGATAGACAAACTGCGAGATAGACAAACTTGAAGCTATTGAAAAGAAAGTCAAACCTAATCTATAGTTTCACACAGACATAAGTACACTGTGGCTCACGCTAAATAAACTTCAATGAATTGCAAATGTTTACGATAACAAACGCTAATCATACATTAAAAGTATAAAATGTACATAAACACACACACATATGTATATATATATATATATATATATATATATATATATATATATATGTATTTTTGGTTAGAATGCTTTAGTTCATTAGAAACAAATTTTGTGTTAATGTGACTAATCAAGCATGTTTGTGATTTAACCAGAAAATAGCACTCTGGTCACCGTCTGCTTTTTTTCTATTCTTAGCGAGTATCCTCAACCTTCAATAATTATGCAAATGCGGTTGCTATAAATAATTTTCTTTAAAAAAAAAAAAGTGTTTAAACATTCCATAAAATGTTACGCTCTTTCACATAAAGTGTATCAAATGAAATTTTTTTATTTGCTGCACTGTTAACCGAATACCAGCATTGTGTATGACATTATACGCGCTCATCACAGTACCTGCTTATGTATAAAACAAAAATACATAATTTCTGGTTTCGACCAGAGTCAGAAACTTTTTTTTAAATTATTTAAAATCAAAATATTTCACTCGAAAGCCAAAAAGAAAACTAAAGAATTCATTGACCTTAACGAATCTAGCTAAGTCAGGAAAAGAGTTTCTTTGTGTGTTAAAAAATAAAAAAAAATAAAAAAAAAAATTATTCGTAACACATACTCATCAAAACACGCACTTAAATACAGGTAAGTCAATGTTATAAGAACCTATGACTGTGTGCGTGTTTCTGATTGGGTTTATTGCAGAATTTCTCAATCTTTTCGACGAAACGATTTTAATATCGGATAAATTGTATAAAAATTTCTTTAGATATTAAAGCACTTTTTGAAAAAAAAATGCAAGAAAATCCGATTGAAACTTATAATCCTATAATCAAATTTAAAATGCCTTTGTTAAATTCCCTGCCAATCTATCGATAACAAATGAACAATTTATATGTTCTTCACATCACTAACAGACCAGCTGTCGGAAGTCAAAAGCGACCAGGTGCTAGACTGAGGAAAAATTGCATGATATTATTTTTTTTGTGAAAAATTATTATCCCGGTTTATCACTTCACGTTTATATTTTTTAAAAGCTTCTTGTAAAAAGTTAAGTTCGATTTAATATAAATGAATTGAGTTATTAAAAGGAGAAAGAATATTAAATTAATTTAAGCTCTAACATCAACAGCTGTCTTAACCCGATAAGAAATTATATGAATGAGATCATAAGGTCTGATCATTCAGAAATATTGCCTTTAATTTTAACAGCTAATTAAGTGAAAGTTGTTAATAGACCAGATAAGTTAAACATTAAGTTAATGACAAGCGCCACGTTGGATCATAGTAGATTAATAAAGACCTTATGATAATAAATTGTTCAAAGAGAAAACACAGCAAAATCCGCAAAATCTGCTCACGTCTCTTATATCAATGCGAAGTCTTTTAAATAGTAACTGAAGAATTAAAAGTGGGGTAATATGCCTGATATATAATTTAACCAGATTATTCTGTTTATTTTGTTTTTATCAGGGAAAACTTCCAAAAACAGACTCTTGAAGTATTGGTTTGAATCGAAATATAAATTTGAGTGAATGAATCTGCTTGGGGCGTTGATAGCTTCTGTAAAGAACTGAAACATTAGAAGAAACCACAATAAATAACACATTCGATGGAACAAATAAACAAACGAACACCCTTGTTTTCATAGAAAAGCACGTGCCGAATATCGAATATATTGGTTTAAACCGATTAAAATTTATTTTATTGTTTTTTGTATTTGATGAGAGCGTTTCTAAAAGAGAAAAAAGTATTCTTAAAGCTTTTCAAAACTATTCACAAAAATGAGTTACTTGGGAAGTATACAAAACATAGCACGTTAAGAATCTCAGGTGATAACAGGTGTAATATTTGATTAAAAAAAATTCTTCACTTTATAACTTACTAATGACCAAACATTATTAAACCTGATAAGCAAATATATTAAGAAAGTTTCTGAAACGTATTTTGATCATTTGCTTCCATTTATTGTCGATTCTTTTAAAAGATCAGTACTAATGGATCATAAAGTAAAATCGTTAAAAATGTTTTTTTTCTTTTTGTAATTAATATTTTTCATAAATTGTTTTGTTTTTTCTTCCACAATATCCACAACGAACTTGCAAATGGACATTAATGATCTTGTAGTATATAATGCAGTAATGGAAGTGCGATCTTGAATCGATTTAATTAGATGCGTTGATATGTAATTTTAAATATTGCGAGTGTCAGTCCCGAAAAATATTGAAATAAAGAGATGGAACTTGGCAACGATATTTTCTTGATCGAATCGATCACAAATTAAATGTAAAAAATAATTGCATTTTACTTATAAATACGTCCACTTTAACCAATTAAATGAAACAATTCGAAATTTCAAGGAAAGTTAAGAATCTTCACTTAAAAAGCTTATTCTTTTATGCAACAAACAAATAATTAAACAAGATTCACGATGTAATATTAATATTAATTTTAAAAAAAAAATGTTAAGACAAATAGTGAATCTGAAAGTAGATCTGTGAAGATTTTTTCTCTTGAATTCAATGTTCGACTGTCTGATAACGAGCATTAGATATAAACTATTGAAGGTTACTAAAAATCAAACAAAAACGGAGATTCGAACTTTTAGACACCTGCAAGGTCACTTCACTCATAATATTTCTTTTAAGTAATAATTGCTATAAAATCCCCTTTTTAAATTCGCTTATCATATGCTCATTTGTCAAAATATTTGCAACATCTAGAAAGAAAAATTTAGAGATTATAAAAAAATAATGAATCGACTTAAGTCTGCTTGATTAATTTATCTCTCGCGATGTATACGTTTGGATCTGATTATGCTTAATGCTTTTACTAGTCCCCGAAAATTAAGATATCAATTTCAAACGTGTTAAAAATATTGGAAATTTTGGTACGCTGCTGGTTACTGCTGAAAATATACTACAAACCTATTGAAGGACTAAAGAGGCAGGCGACTTACAGTACCAACATGAATTAAGAACAATTCTGTTTTTAAAAGTTAAAAAATAGGATTTTTCACTCGTTTCCCTCTACATCCTACAATAGATGCTAAAATATAACTGTTCAAAATGGGAAAAATTGAGCACGCCCACTCAACATTATAAAAATATATGGAAATTTCAATCCTTTAGATAGATAAAGAAGAATGTAGATATGAAAGATTCGATTACAGCCGAATAAAATTTTCTTAATTGTTTTCTTCTTCTCCTTGTTTTTATTGAAAAGTATTACCGCTTCCGCAATTATCGTAAAACGAAATCTTTACTATTCACTTATGTTGACATCGTTTCTATAGACACAAAACAGACACAAAATATTGTTATCTCAATTCATTTGCTTCTATATCATATTTGTTTACAGCCCGCTTACCTATATAACTAAACAAATTTGTATTTGTTTTTTTTTTTTCTATTTAATATTCAGTTAAGACCTTAAGATAATCCTAGAAAGGGTGAGACGAGTGATCCGCAAAGTATGAGAATGAAGGGAGGCAGAGTTGAGTTTAAATGTTAAGTTTATTAAAATTTCTTTTTGTCCAGATAAATATATGCATCGAACTGACCATAAACTAATTTATTAACATCAGGTCGAGAGCAATCGATCTCCGTACGTCTGTTTATCGTTATTTAAATCTTAATGTTAATAACTTTCAGCTTAATTTTAAAAATTCTTTCTTGAAAAATGTTGAAAATCAACCAAAGCGGTTATCAAAAAAAAAAAAAAAAAAATTAAAAATAAAAATGTTTTACCTTAGGAACTTCGTTAAGAGAATGTGCGAGTACATAAGATTTCGTATAACTACTAGATTTAGTAGGTAAAAAAAAAAAAAAAAATTGTTCAAGTTTCGAAAAAATGTTTACAAATTTTCAATAGATGCGATATAAGAGGAAAATATTTATTTTTTTTTTTTTTCATTCTTATTATTATTATTATTGTGTTTTTTCCCCTCCGTTTAGGCAGCAATAAAACACGATTTACAAGATGCGTTCTTCTAATCCTAGGGAAAAGTTTTAAGAAAAATACTTTTTCTTTATTGTTTTATACGAAAAAAAAAAAGAAGAAAACTTTTATTTGGACTTGTTTTACATCGTTTACATCGTTTCATCATAATCTTTACCGTCTACAGAAAAAAAAAACGGTAATTGTGTATTGAAGTTCAGTCACGATCGATGCTTAAAGCTTAGCACAGAAAGACAGAGGAATTTTAATATTTGTCACCATTTCCTTATTTAAGAATATCTTAAGCCGGACATAAAGTTTGTAACATGTATAGAATTTTTCGTACCGGTATGAAATGATCTTTTATATGTATAAAATATCAATGAGATTAATGGAGCTGTTAAGAGAAAAAGATAAAATACATGTAATCAGTTTAGTTTATATCTAACTTATGGTAAAATTTCTGTCCTTTAAAATAATTAATATTGACAACACAATATCAATATATTTTTAACGTACAATATTGTACGAGATCTCAGAAATTTATAAATTATATTTTATATCTAAGTCTAGAGTATTCAATATTTAGGGTAAATTTCATGATTTCATGATGTTCATAATGCGACCGTATATTTTATAACTAATTAAAAAATCATATTCTATTACGTACTTGTGCTCAGTTTCAAATCGATTTAATTTGTTAGCTAAGGTAAGCGTGCTTGTGAGTAATTAGCGACCATTTTCACGCTTGAAATTTAACTAAGTAATGCGTCAAGTTTTAATTTTGTTACTCAAATTTTAAGGCCTATAATAACAAATGAACGAACGGACGATTATATCTTTTATTGATCAAAAAACTGTGCAGCTTCTTTGGTTTTTTCTTTTTTTTTTTTTCAGTTTTTGGACCTTTTAATGCGTAGTTAAGACTATCGCAAACGAAATGACATCGGTTGGAATATGAAAAACGGATCGTATGTGTTGTAGTTAGCTTGTTCTTTAAATATCGGATTTTATTTGAATATTTTCTTTTTACTGGAAATGGAAATGGAAAAGAAAACAATATAAAGAAACGTATATAAATATATATATATATATATATATATATATAAATGAATCCAGGGGATGAAATTCACTATAATTTAACAGATAGACGAATTTAGAGTCGCGTAATTTTGGCAAAACTAAGCCGATCAAATCAATCTGTAGTGAAAATTGAAAGATGAAAATCCATAATTAATTTTAAAAAAAAATATGTCACTTTCTTAATGCACTCGAACGTAATTGCGTTTTCAAAATGAGCCAAAATTCTGAAAATATTGATTATCTTCTACAATATATTTATATTCTTCTACAAAAGCGATAACACTTTACAAGGATGTGCAAATTTCGATATGAAAAACGTGCCTAACTTTACCCTTTAACCACTCATCGTTGATAAAATCGAGAGAATTCGTTAGTATATCAAAGAAGATCGGCGCATTTAATTTTATAATATCGCTGCGGTACTAAAACGTTAAGCAAACAGAATTTTTGAAACAATTGTCTAAGACTGGATGCAACAAGAAATTCAATATTTACATGCCATAGAAATTAATAGCGAAAGATTTAATATAAATCTAATAATGTGTGAAAAAATTTATGTTAGATTGCAATTATAGAAATCGAATGATAGCTACGTCAGGTATTGTTTTTGTTTACAGTGAGATTAGAAGAGTGAAGAATAAATTATGAACAGTTGCAAGCTGATCAAACAATTGGTTCGACTTTACATCTGATGACTAAGGCGATTAAATGAAGTTAAACCGTTCAGAGTTCATCAATAGGTGATCATCATCTGTTTTCTAAATCGAGTGAGAAACGTTTGATGTATTCATTATACGATCTGGATCTTACATCGTTTGACTATCATTTGTTTCGCTCTTGGCAGAGCTCTCTCAATGATGTAAAAATGACTTCAAAAACTTTCACGTCAAGAAACCCTAGAGGTTCTATAAAGACAATCGCATAATGATTTCAGCAGAAAGAAAATTCTTGGAGGAGAGTATCAATAACAATGGTACGTATTTGATTTAATAAATTTCATTTTGAATTTTTTTTTTTTTTTTGATGAAAAAACACCGATAACTTTTTTTTCTTAAATAAATGAGCTGCAAACGTCGTAATAGGTTTACAAAGTGCGGCCTAACTAGCGTAATGTTCTTTCTTTTATTTTGTTTTTTATATTTTTATTTTTTATTTCTTTTTCATTCTTTTGCTTCTTTTTTTTATAACTTTTAGTGCAAGCTGTGGTGTTTGTAACCATGCAGATCGAAAAAGCAACGGTAATTGTGTGGCCTGGCATTTTACACGTTGTTCATATATTTATATATATATATATGTATATGTGTGTGTGTATATATGTGTGTACACATGTATATATATATATATATATATATATATGTGTGTGTGTGTGTTCATGCATATCTATCTTGCTTGCCTACAGATGTAGTGAATTCATTTCTTTTACGCTCTTTAAACGTGAATGCAAGGCCGCATCAAATGCTGTTCTTGCTTTGTTGTTTATTTTTTATTTATTTGTTTTTTTATTTTTTTCTCTTCGTATATCTGCAAGTGTATATATATATATAAACATACATATTCAATAAGTATCTCTGTCTTTTGATTGTTTCACTAAGCAGCGTTATTTAAACATGACTCAAAAGTCAATTAACTTGTTTTCGTTTTATTATTATGTTGATATTTTTAGTTCCTTTTCAGGTTAAAAGAGTTCCCTTCAATAAACGTTAGCGTTGACTTTAGCTTTCGTTTAGTTTATTGCAAAAAATTAATCATTAAAAATCACTCGGGGGAAAAGTAAATAAAAACAAAATTTAAAAAAATATGCGTGCAACCACATGCATCCAATATCTATATATCTATTATTATATGGTCTTTCTCCTCTCATCCTCTCATCATTTTTATTACAAACCGCTTCCTTTCATAGCGTCGCAAAGTTGAACTTTTTTAATGGTACTTGACAAAAGAAAAAGACGAAAAATCCCATTCGTTTTAAATGAAGTCTGTAAATAAGTTTAACATGTTTAATAATCAACATAGAACTCTCTAAAAGTTTACAATTCAATGACAAGAAACAATATGAACAAAATGTTGTATGTTATATGGACACTAAATCTTTCTGTGTTCTGAACATACTAATACGCATATTATATGTGCACGCATATTAAATGCAGCGGTCTCGTCTAACTAAGTAGAAAACAGTTGATAAAATGTGTTTTTTTTTCTTTTTCAACGAACCATTTTATAAAGGTATATTCATTCTTTCTTACCGCCTGTAACCTCAATATGTTCGTCCATCCTTCTGTCCATACAATTGTATTTTTTCACATTTTAAAAAACTTAATATTATAGTTATGACAGAGTTGCTTGGCCTACCTTTACGGATTGTTAAAGATCAAGTTTAAAGAGGACGTAGTCCACACCCAAAAACTTTTTTGCAAATTTTTGCAAAAATGAATCATAAACTTGATATTTTGTGATATTTTTTGTTTAGCAAACTTACAGCTTATAAGATATAACCTGATACGAATATTTATTAAAATAAGTGATTCCAGTCAACACTTTGCCGCAACACCTCGATAAAAAAAAAAAAAGAAAAAAAAAGAAAAAGAAAGCACATCCACTTTCATATAGTTAAGGTGTTCAATTATAAACGTTCGACCTGAAGAGTACAAAGTTTTTTTTTTTTTTTTTTTTTTTTTTTTATTTTATTTTTTTTTTTTTTTAAATATATATCAAGTTTAGCCGCATAATAACTGGAAGTAGCTCAGTGTTTTAAGACTGATGAGAAGCTAGGAAGAAAAATAAAAAAAAAGAGTCTTTAACTAAGAGAAGATAGGCAATGATTAAGAGTTTCTATCATAGATAGCAATAAATGAAAATGAAGATGTATAAGCTTTCGGTGACAATTCAAATGCATTTTATGCGAATTTTTTCATTTCATCATAGAAAATTTAAATAAATTCCAGAGAAATAGACCGGTTTTCCATGTGCTACATGTACGAAATAAAGTGTTTTCTCCAAATGATAGATACGTAGACTTCTCTTTTACTTTTGATCATTCAGAAAAGAAAATTTGGAAACTCTCTTGCATAGTCAAACGAACGCAAACACATACGCGCATATTCATTTACACATA
The DNA here is from genome assembly GCA_000671755.1 of Glossina brevipalpis. NCBI lineage: Eukaryota > Metazoa > Arthropoda > Insecta > Diptera > Glossinidae > Glossina > Glossina brevipalpis. The sequence goes on from KK351138.1 coordinate 502,066, forward strand.
TTATGTATGAATGAATATGTTCACGTGTATTACAACAGCCATCATTATTATGCCGCATAAAAACCGGATCTTTGCAGTTTTTTACTTGGTATTTGCAATTTTGCTTTTTTTGTTTTTTTTTGTTTTTTGAAATATCCAACAAACAAAAAATGCATTAACATGATCAATCCATATATCACAAATAATGGATATTTACTTGTTTTTATTATCCTATTAAGGAGGTTTTAAGTCTACACGTAACTCTATATATTAATATAATAATTTTAATATAAATATTTACATATCGAAAAAAGATAACTCTAGATAATATATCGTCGCAAAAACGCCACAACTTACCTATCATTTAATCATTTAATCATCGAAGAATTCACATATTTTCAAATTATGCCAAACTTTTTAGTGAAATTCACGTTCGGTCATAACAAAATTTACGTGATCTTACATTGATTTACGATAATTAAAATCGTCTCGAATAGTTGAGCTTGTTGTTACGACAAGCAGATATTTAAGAAAAGAACTCTGCATAAAAACTATTTAATTCTAATGAGATCGAAACGAAAATCAGGGAGCGATTGAAAAAAAAAAATTCATAAAAATTCTCTGATGACAAAGAATAAAACCCAGCATGTAAGAGGGTTAATAAAAATTCAGTTTGAGATCAAGCGCCGACAAAAAAAAAAATTGAATGAAAGATATTATTTTGAAGTTTCATAAGTCGTAAGGACTTTCTTAGATCAAGTTGAATGAAACGCGATATTCAAAGAAAGAATTGTTGTTAAAAACAAGTTCACATATATATATAACTCTGTATAAATAAGTTTTTCTAATTTTGTAAATAAAGACTACGACGCTATTGTAAACTCAAATGTAATGAACTTACAAAGTTAATTTGAGTAATCTTGGGAAGGACAAGTGAAATGAAAAGAATGTTTACGTAGCAGAAAGTTTTGCACAAAACTAGTTTATATCCACCAATAAGAAACAGAAAAGCAATGAGTAAAAGAAATATTTTTGGCTAAACATGGGACCACCAGCTGCTTTTGGTAAACGCCAATGTACCTGATCTGTTTACAAAGTATTTTGCATAAAGACTTTCATACAAAATAGTGTTAATTTCAGAGATGAAGCTTAACGATTATTATACATCGGTAAATGGCCCGTAATCATATCGAGAATAAAGAAGATATTCATCGAAAATTCAATTGGTGGAAAGCGGCTTTCTTAACTCATTAATTTTCTTAAAAACTAGCAACGTCAAGAAAAAGTAATAATAGTCACAAAAAAAATTAACTTTACGGTGCGTCATGTTGTTGCATTTGTTTTTTTTCCCAACTCTCGAAACTATATCGTAACGCTTAACGATGACCAATAATGCAACAATCTTGCTGGCAATGGTTGGAATACATTGATATAACATGTGGTTTTAGTAAAACAGTTTAAGCTCGAAAGGAATGAATTACTAAACGATGACTGTTTTCCTTGAAAAAATTCTTTATAATAAACGCGAGGACTTTAGTTACCTTTAAAAAGGACACACAATTTTTGAGAAAGTTATATAAAAAAATAAAAGTATAAACTTAATTAAATCTAAAAAAATAATAAAATTAAGTTTTGATGCACTATGAATTCCTTTAGCTCAATCATTTTGTTAACAAGGAAGGCTATTAGCATGTTACGGGAGCGATTCATCAAAATTAACGACAGACAACTCTTGTTCTTTGCATTACGATAATATAGTCTCTCAAGTTGCATTGGTTTTGTTCATACCGTTCCGCAATTATTATATTCGCTTGATTTAACTTTCTCCGGCTTACGGTTATTCTTAAAATTCCCAAAATCGATCTGAGTTTTTTTTTTTTTGAATATCAGTATCAGCAAGTGTATTTATATATTAATTGCGAGAAGTACTGGCATAAAATTTGGCAAAAATCCCGTCATATTGTTGTAGAAAATCAAGTTTTACTTAAACGGTATCTGTCAACCGATGCTATCTAAGCCAACTACAAAATCCCTTTTGTTTTTTCAATTAAGAAGTACATTCACTTTATGCTATGCAGGCTAAAATATGAAAGAAAAAAAAAAGAGCAACCAACACATACGCGTGTACGTACGTCTATATAAATAGCTTGTCGTATAATTAGTGTCTCAATTTAAAATCCATAACGGCCTTAATGTAGAAAACACACAACATTTAAATGTTCATCTGGGACTAATATTCAATGTTTAATTAATTAAAATATATATACAAACATATAGACACACATATATCAAAATACAACAACCAAACATCAAGTCAGTGATCTCTACAAGTATGTGTGTGTATATCTGTGACTATGTATTTAATTAAGAGAAATTAAAGAGAAATAAGAAACATACACATATACACAAACGCAAACACATTAATGTTAAAATGTAATCACAAGCCACGAATTGTTAAAGAGAGCTATCAAGATTTTGAATGAAAGAGAATGGTGAGAGATTATAAATAGGAGCGTGATTGTATGTATTTAAAAAAAGATTTCGTTCCGTTTAGTCACTCAATTCTAAGAAGTATATGTTTAATCTTTAAACTAAATCTTTGCAAAATTGTTTTTTTTTTTTGTGCTCGTAATGCTAATTCCAGCCATCACTATGAATTATACGAAAGCGATCCGAAGGACAGACATTCGTATCTTTAAAAATTATATATATATATATATTCTTTTTATTTGTGTTTTCTCCTTTACACCCCGCAATGTATAACCATAAGTGAACTAATTTTGGTATACCCATTGTAATGAACAAGAAAAGCAACGGGATTCTCGCAAAAAAAAAAAGATCAAAGATCAGTGCGCGACTGAGCTGAAGCTTGTTTAAGCTGTTGGAGTTTCGGGAATAGTAAAGACTTTACTGAATAACTCAAAATTAAAATATATCGATCTAACGCCTATTACAAGCGATTATAAGAAAACAGGTCTCAACTAGACCAATGACTGGGTCAGAGATAATGAAAAAAAGTATAATTTTCGTAGTTATTGGATTTCTATGCTTCTCTGATGTTTATTCACCGTTAACAAGGCAATGAAAAGTAAAACGCATAAGAGATATTTTAACAATGAAGTGCATTAGGATTAAATTAAGAGTCTGTGGTTACTCTTTAAGCTGCGCATTGACTAAGACTAGATCCCTGCGTTGTATTCATTCGTAAAATGAACTCTTTTGATTTGATTTAAAAAAAGTGCAACACGTAGTGTTTCAATACTAGGTATAAATGAGATAGAAATTATTTGAAAGGAGGAATTTACTCCTTCGACATTCTTAGCGACATGCTTGCTATTATTAAACAATTAAACATTTTTTGAACCTACTGCGCGATCAAAAAGTAAAGGTGATTGAATGCTAACTCTACCTTATTTGAATAACAATTGCATCGTCGAAATTTAATTGGGAATTCATCGGTTCTTAGTATAATGATCTATTTTGGTATCTCAGCAAGCACGATAGGCTAAGATTTTTTGAATTTGAATTATATGCGGATTTTTTGTTGTAATTTAAAGATTATTTATTTTAATTTGTAAGATTGCTCATAAGATTTACTGCTTCGAATATTTTAAAATTATTGACATCGAAGTAAATTTTTAAGGGGAATGTCTCTCAATCAATTGCTAAAACTAGATTTAAAGCAACATCAATGGTGATCGATTATTAGTAAAAACTAAAAAAAGCAAAATTCGTTGTTTTTTCTCGTTCTCTCCCTAATTAGATCGATATGTGTTAATTATCGATGACAGAGAGAAAAAGAGATAAAGAACACATAAAAATTTCCCAAATTTTATTTATTATTTATATTATTTATTTGCACAATCTACACAGTTCCGATCATAACTTTTTCCTTTTCCCTTACACTCGCTTTTATTGGCTGCACTTACGCAAACATGCAACAAGTAAATAAACTTTAACATCGTCAGTCATCGCCAGTATACCATATATGTAGGTGAAATGCGATGACTTTCGTTTATTCTTCTACGCAAAATAAAAACTATTTCTGGAAAGGATCTTTACATAATTCAAACAATATATTGAAATGTCTGTTTATTAAATGAAAAAACTAATATTGAATACAAAAAATGACTTAAAGTTTTCTCAATGAGAGGAAATATTTAATGTAATAACGACTCAGCCATATGCATAGCAAAAGACAGTTAATAAAGGCGGAACAGTTTAGGAAAATTTTTGTTGTTTTTACACTTTCGTACCAATAACAATGAATAATAATACTCATGAATCTAAATATGTATTTTTAAGATCGTAATGAAAAAGTATAAAATCTAACAAATGTCCTCCTAGTAGATTAATCCATTCCTGTGCTTCTCATATTCATACAAGACAAGATTTCTATTACTTACTTAATGGTATTTAGAATATTTAAATTTTGATTACTATTTAATGTACTGTTTCTTAGTTTTCATAAAGCTCGTTTGACATTACCTTCCGCATCTTCCTTCTGTAAGTTAGAGATTTTTTTAATTATATCATATCATCCGTTGTAATTTGAAAAAATTATTAAAGACTTTATACGAAGCTGTAAATTATCGATCAATTCTGATCATAGACGATTGCATCTTTGTTTATTTCTCAAGAGATTATTGCTCCACTGATGTACATCATTATAAAAAAAATGTATTAATTTTATCGTTCCGTTCTATCAATTTTCAGCAGATTTTTGCTAAGCTTCTGAACAGTGAGATTATTTACATTTACATTCTTAATTTCATCAAAGTCAAGTTAAGGAGTTGAAGCTTAATTCATATGATTTATATAAATTCACAAGTAAATTTCTCACATTAAGTTGAAATAAAGTGTGGAGCTCACAACATAGCATGATTGTGAGCTTCATGAGCTTAAAAGACCTACAAATGTAAAAATCATTTTGATATTTAAAACAAATGTTAATAAAAGTAATGCAAATACGATTTCGCGCGATGAACTAGCTGACATATCGGCGATTAATTATCTTACCTAAGTATCCATGTTTTGTGCCGAAACGTTTTTTGATTGCACTTATTATCGGTGAATGCAATAACTTTCACATCGTTTTCGATGCTTAAGTGAATGATGCAATTGCAATTAAAATTCATTGGGATTGAATGTAGAACGAAAGCTTCCAAAAACTTGATATTCCTTAGTTCCTGCTTTAAAGTTCATAAAATCACTTCCGGCTTTTGAATTAGTGTGTCATAGCGTTAGTAACATACTGAGCGGCTTTAAGAGACTTTAGTAATTCTACTTCATGAGGCCGGCTTGAGGTTTCTACACATAACGTATCGCTTTATATTTGTGTCTATGTGAAGACAATAAAACATATTTGGAAATTTATCAATATGTGAAACAGGTTCAAAAATATCGCACACAATGGCAGTCGATCTTGCGCTATATGCATAATATGCTAGAGAAACTCGTTTTCACGCATTAATTGCAAAAACGTTGCTGATTTTTTTTTGTTTTTTTGTTGCTATAAAGACAAATGCAAACTTGATAGTAAGTTGAAAATAGAGTAACAATATAGAAAAGAGAAGAGAAAAAGAGAGAGAGAGAAAGAAAGAGTAAGAGAAAATTGGAGGAGGAAGCAGCGAATGTGAAAGTTCTCACACTTTGGTTAGTTGCAATATTTTGTAATCAACAACACATTTTGATAATAAAAAACGTGGAATCTTAATACTAAAATTATTTGCAATGGATAGACGATTATTTGAAATGATTGAGAGAAAGGATGATTAATTTATGATTAAATTTGACTTTTTATTCGAAACTTATTACCAATATACGAAATAATTGAGTACAATTCTAGTAAATAACACATATATGAGTAAGGATTGTCTATTGAATGGATGACATAAAATTTAACAATAATAAACGCCAGAGAAATATTTTTTAAAACGAAAAAAATCTTGATTAAATTACAATCTATTCTATATAATCTATGTTTTGAAAATATTTCTTATTTTAAGACAGGGTTGTTAATTTATGACAATATCAAATTGAAATGTAAAAAAAACAGACAAATATCGTTAGATTCACGTTTACACCATATTTTGCAGCTTTTGAAACCGATGATTGATTCAGTGAAGTCAAATAATTATTACTTACAAACTTCTCCAGGTGTGATCAGTAAGTCTAAAAGTATAAAATGCAAAAAAACTATATTGAATTTGATATTTAAACAAAAATTTTTTTAAAGTCTCCAAGTGTACCATGCTGAAACGTCAAAATACAAAGAATTCATAAAAACTCATAATATGAATTTGACGTTTAAATTATATGATATATATATATATTATATGAATCGATATCATAAATTGCGATTGAAAGCAAACGAGCTCATAAAAGATTAATGTATTTTTTTTTAATTTTTCAGTGCAATGTCAGTTCAAAAATGCTTTTTGTACTAAGTTAGGATTAAACGGAAAGAAAGTTAAATGAAAGTCAAATTTAGTTCGTTTCATTAAAAAACATTGTTAACCTATGCTGGATGAATCTTCTAGGTCTTGACTCTGATTCACTAAGTTTTTCCAAGTTTCATTGAGTTATTTGCCTGTTCCCATATTAAAAGTGTTTAAAACTAATTAAAATTGTAAAGAACGAGACAAGTTTTTGTATAATTTTTGAAAAAAGTACGTTCGAATGCGAAAAAGTACCCTTTAATATTTGTTAAGTACCATGAGCATCTTTCGTTTGTCATTTCTGTCTGTCTGTCAAGAGGCTTGTCAGAGAATAATAAACGCTAGACACACAGCAAGAGAATTTAGAGTACCGGTTATCGTTAATATATGTTTCTGTTCTTTTTTTTTTTTTATAAGATTTTCGTGTTTTGCGTTTTTTTTTTTTGCGTTTCTAATGCACACCGACACGGTTAGAAGAAAGTCCAAACTACATATATGTGACCGTATATCTACATGAAACAAGATATTTAAACTCCGGGTCTTTTCTTTCGGTATTTTTTTTTTCTCTAATTAAAAAAAAAGAGATTTTAAATGTCAAACCACACATGGATGGATACTCGTACACAATTACAATTTAAAAAGAAAAGAAAAAAAACGAAAGAGTATAAGAGTGGCAACCATAGAGCAACAAGTAAAGAGAACAACAAGTATATAATAGAGATAAAAAAAAGTTCGCATACATATGCAGATAACAGTTGTTTTTCCATTTTATTTGCCTCTGTGAGTGTAAATGGAAAACGACATAAAACTTTTGGGCTTGTATTCAAAGAATTTCACCGATATTTAGTTTAGTGTTGTTTCTCCGGTCGCAGTCGTACTTCGGACATTCTACTCAACACACGCAACTAACTCTAAGTAATACTTAGTTGTAGTAGATTATTAGATTGTTTTTTTTTAAATTTTTATTTAATAAATTTTCTTTGTGTTTTCCCTTTAAACGAAAGTAAAAAAGAAGCTAATTAACCCGCAATCGATACGGAATAGAAAGAAAACACACACAAATATGTATATATATGTATATGTATATATATATATATGTATAAACAGGAAAAAGTGAAAGACATTAGCTTCCGAAAATTACAAAGTATCGTTAGTATCGTTTTTATAATTAAAAAAAAATTTTCTAACTGCATAACTCGAATTTTTAAGAGCAGCGTTATCGCAAATCAAACTAATTTGAGCTGAACTGAATTCAATTGCAGTGAATTAAACTGAATGAAATGGAAGTGCAATCGTATCCATAATTCATTGTAAACGCGAAAATGTTAATTGATTCGCTTCGACACGCTTTTAAAATAATGAAAGAAACGTATTTAAGTGCACAATGCCGTTTATGAATTATTGAAAATTCATGAAGAGAAGAAAATATTTCTAAAAATTTTGAAAAAAAAAAACAAAACAAAAGATATTGAAAACGTTCTATATTTACACACACACACACACATATATATATATATATATTTATATATACATATATATTTACATATATATTTATATATATGTCTATATACGTATACATATATATCAAAAAAATAATAATTTGAACTAAAAATATTGTAACTGAAAAAAATTTTTTAACAAAAAACAATCAAAGCTGTTAATAGCAACAAGTGAAATAACTAAGAAGTATCCAGCATACATACGCATATACGCACGTATATCTTTAAAGAAATATCCAACAAGTGCAACAATAATTTATATATGTATATACATACATATATATACATATATATGTATATCCATATATATATATATATATATACAAAGTTATATATATGTACATAACGCAGTAAAATAATGAAAATAAATTAAAAGAAACCCTAAGCAGACCGCGTCAAGTATTTATTTGTGTTAACCGAACAATCGAAAATTGTGCAGAAAACGGCAAAAAGCAGAGGCAGAGAGAGAGAGAGAGAGAGTGAGTGAGAGAGAGAGAGAGAGAGAGAGAGAGGGAGAGAGAGAGAAGACCTTAAAAAGTGCACACATACACGTTAACCGAAGATGTATGTGTAAAATCAACAGGTTTCTTCTTTTCTTCTGCTCTGCCTGCCATCAAACAATCTTTTGCTTCGCATTCATCTGTTTATCTCTACAATGCTTGTATCTATACATCTATCTTTGCATTTGTTTATTTCTATGTGCTCACGATGTATATTCTATTGTACATCGGAATGAAAATATAACTTCAAATTGTCCATATACTTATAAATATAAATATACATGTGCATATATACATATATATATATATATAAATATATAAACGCACTTACACAAAAACCTGCTGCTTACTCTATAACGGCTGTTTAAAAAAAAAAAAAAAAATAAAATTGAATCTTTTCTAAGTGAAAATAAAAAAGGAAAAACAAATTGCAACATAGTGACGAAATAGTTATAAATATAAAAATATATGACATCAAAAATTTAACAACTGTAATAAAATAAAATAAAAAAAAAAAGAAGCAAAACTAGGTTGTTATCAAAGTATCATATTTTATGTTCTCGCTCATGTCCATGAAATGACGAGCAACAGTTAATGTTAATAATTGAATGTTTGGCTGTTCTTTGAATTAGAAAAGAACTTAATTTTAAGTAAAGAGTACGGCTTTAATGATAAACTCAAAAAAAAAAAATAAATAAATAAATAAATAAATAATCAAAATAAATAATAATAAATAAATAAATTAATTAATTGATTAAATTTAAGTTTCAAAAAACTAATACCAACAAAAAGAAAAATTTCCAACGAAACTATTACTCAAAACATCACCTGGAAAATCTTCAAATAAATTAGATACAACATGGAAACCTTTTATGATGGTGACCTTAAAGACATATGGGATTCAGATTTAGATCCGGTAAGTTCATACATCTGGCATAAACTGATTATATCAGGCATGAAAATATTATTCATCTTAAAGCGAACTTCGGATACCCTAAGAAACATCTAAAAAGCAAGAAAATTATATTTAGAGCTATTTAGCGAAATTTAATTTTCCATTACTTCTGCTAATTAAATAAAAATTTAAAATCTTTCATATTTTATCATCATCAGCAATTAATAACATATGTGCGACAAAATGATTTACAACAGATGGCCCAGAAACGGCTGGACGTAGGAATACGTATACACATAGTTTCCGACAAGCGCAGTTACAAATTTAATATTAATATAATCCTATCTTTTGCTATTTCTTTGAATTATAGAAAAACTTAATGTCAATTGCAGACTTTTCTCCTTCTTTTAGATGAACTCTAATAAATAATTATAGCAAAATTATCCAATAATATTTATCAAGGGATTTGAAACTGTAGAGAACAGTATATTAAGAATTTCGTTTTCATGAGTTATTTTTTTGTCTTTTAAGTTTCTTCACGCGCATCACGCAAATTGTTAGAATTGTATAGTGGAACTATATATATATATATATATACATGTCGTAGCTTATATAATCTATTTAAGTTTTAGAGTTCCAATAGCAGATTGCATATGGAAGTAAATATACTGTTTAATTGGGTTACATAAGCTTATCTTAAATATCGATATTACAACAAATACAACGGAGAAAATTAATACAATCTCACTCATTTCGGGTGTTAAATACTGATGAACTTTTCATAATTTTTAAACACTGCTAACTCATATAAAAAGATAAGGGAAGTTCTGATAAAGGACAACATCTATCGCATTAATGTCGTAACAAAATGAAAAAAAAAAAACATTTTTTTTTAAGTTAATATTTTTATTTCATTATTGAAATTGTTATTATAAGCAAATACTATCATTAATATTAATAATTAATTGATGCTTAGATTGTATAGAGAAAAAAAGAAAAGTGAAATCATAAGCAATGTTTTGCTCAATAAACGAAGCGGACTTGCTAAGATTTATGTCGATTATCAAAAATATAAAAAACATTTTTATAGCCTGCGTCAGAGGTTACAGCAACTTTATCATGAAGCGACAATTAATAATCAAAATGAAACTCGACAAATCGTATAATCTTCAAAATATTAAATAAACCGATAAAAATCGATGTCAAAATTCTCATTATTATGGCAAAGATATTTAATATTCGAATTAAGAAAACTGTCTTTAATACCCGGATTGCAAAGATCATTAAGAAAAAAAAACATCTGTCAGATTGTCATAATAGCCGGCACACAATCATTTACAATAATTATGTGTACTTAATAAGCGTTGAAATTCGAAATAAATCCGATATGAAAACTTCCTCCTAGGCCTTATCTAAAATTCATATATTTTCTTCTCGCCTGACTTAATTTTTCTTATAACTGTAATAGATTAAGAACACATATAATGTATTAACAAAAAAAAAAAAAAATAACATTTATTTTTTAAAAATTATTCGTTATTTATTTGAACCTTCCAGAGTGTGTGAGAAAAAAATCATTACCTGAAAAAATTCGATTGATTAAATTTTCGAGGTTTTTGCCAAACGTGTATCAAAAGAATCCCTATTGCGAAGTTATAGTTTAATGTCTTACCGTAATGATTTTCAATTTGTCTAACTAACTAGCAGATATTTTCAAAAAGTATTTTTATTCAATTAAAAGCCTTTTCAAACAGAAATACATTAGCTCAGCTATCAAGACGAGTATTAAGTGAATGTGAGGCTGAAAATGATTCGAAAAGAGTCAGTTTGCTTTTGTGCTTTTGCTAAGAAATCAAAAGTTTACGATAAAATATTGTTGTTGTAGTTGTTATTTATGGATTCTGCTAAAACGTTATACATTTCCTTGCTATTTCCTTTATTATTTTGCGAAACATGTAATTCTATCCTTGACAGATAGGAGAAAACGCCACCATCCAGGAAAAAGTTTTCGAGAAAAGGCAGTGAGAGAGAATATATGAATATGTAAATGGAAGATATTTTTATGGTCCTCCTCTTGTTGATCGAAAATGGAGATTTCTCACTCAAGTACTCGTCATTTGTTTAAAAATAGTTTTATATCTTTTTTGAATGTAAACGTATAGATTAAGTGATTTTTTTTTTTTTCTTGTTTAAGATTCAATTTTGCAAAAATTACACTACTTAGGGCAAAGTTGCTTCAATTAAAGATGCCTAACTTGAATTCTAGTTTCGATATTTTCATTTTTTAATATTATTCAAAAATGATTTTTTTCTTTTTTTTTTTTTTCAATAATTCAGTACATGCTTGCCAAGTATTGTTATTATTACAATATCTTCTCTTTCGTTTAAACAAAAAATTTTGTCAAAGAACGCCTTTTTTATGTTCTTCCGAACGCCATTAAGAACGAGAAAATCTTTCATCTAAATTTTAACATGAACTTTTACTTTTTTGTTTTGTGTTTTTAATTAATATTTATATTTAACGAACATACCGAGAGTTAATAACATTTGTTATATGCATAAAATTTAAAAAAAAATAAAAAAAAAATAATAATAATGAATGTCGACTACTTAGATTGTAATAACATCACTCGGCCATTTCCATTTTAAAGACTTGAGAAATTTAACAAACCGAATTGAATCGAAACGAATCATTAAATTAAATTTTCTTTTTACACCGACATTCTTTTCAGTGTATCCACGAGTTATTCTATATGAGATATACTGTACTAACTAAACATTTATATATATGTATATGTATATATATGTATATATATATATATATATATATAATTATATATCTGTATGTCTATGATTCTGGAGAAACACATATACATACATATATATAAATACATACATATACATATACATATTTATTGTGTATATACATATATAAGTATATTATTTCCTTATCACCAGAGGAAATGTACGACAACAATAACACAAAACAATATTTTTAACAATATCTCAAATGAAAAAAAAAAAAAAAAAAAAAAAAAAAAAAAAAATAAATAAATAAATAATAATAATAATAATAACATTATTATGAAAAGGGGATGTTTGATATTTTTTCCTTATTAATATTGAATAGAAACAGAAGGGACGACGAAAAGAGCGAGAAACGAAATACGACATTAACAATTAATTAATAATTATTAGAAAAGGTAAGATTGAACGTTTCGTTTCAAAGAAATTAGTAAACATTTTACGGGGAAATTTCGAGAATGACTGAACAAAACAAAAAAAAATTATTCTTAATTACCCATCGTCCATGCAAAAATATCAAAAACAATTTTTTTTTTTTTTTTAATTATTATTGATTTAGGTTAATATAAGAGACGACGATCAGGATTATTTGAGTACAAAATATGTATTCAACTTGAAGTCGATATCCGGTTTAAGTTATTGATAAATGTATATTAGGATTTAGTTTCTAATTAATTTTTTTTTTTTTTTTATTATCTTACAACATGTTTTCTGAACAATTCATACTAATTTTCAGTTTTTAGCTGAAATTTCGCATGAAGTACATTTGTGTCGAATTTTAATTCTTCATAGAACTTTGTGTAACTTTTTTTTCCCCCGCAGCAAATATGCGGTTCATTTTAGGAGAATAAATCAAATTACAAATCTCACGTAGGATAACAATTTGTAGATATTTTTTCATAAACATAACATATCAAGTTTGGTAAATAAGAGAAAAAGAAAGAAAAACAAGTTAAAGTGTTATAATCGGGCATAGCCAAACATGAACGATTACAATAAATTTAAAATTATTTTTTTAAATGAACTTCATGTTATAGAAGTAGAGGTAATAAAAATGGGCCGATCGTATTCACATTTTTAGAGTAATGTTCGTCTTTAACTCGTGTACAATTTCACTAAAATATTTTATAATTCTGCAATTTAATGTAGACCGACAAACTTCAATCGATTCAGATAATATTTTTAAAATAATTCGTACAATAAACTGAAGTTGCATCAGCACAAACATAATGATATATGATGTGTAGGGTGCAAACCTAAGTAGTGATCGATTTGATATCCAAGTCTTGAATGCCTATCATGTTAAAGAGTTTTTTTTTTTATTATCAATTATTTGTATATCAAGGATGTAATTAAGATCATTTCCCGCATTATTTTGAATGGCTTTTACGCAAAATTTTAGCTTCAAATTTTTTTAAAATTTTTAAAATATTTAACAAATTATTTTAAATTAAATTGTAAATTATATATAAATGCTTCATAATGTATATAATTTTCTGTAAACAATTGATGAGCGGCCTTGATCGACTTGATTTATTGCATTCTACAGTACTTGTGGTAAGGCTATCGTATATCGTATATCGTATATCGTATATTAAAATAGATTACGAAAAAAGGCAATATCCAGGCAGGATGTGGAGGTATAGACTCTTCATTCATTTTATTCATCGATTTAAAATTATTTTCTGAATCAATTTAAACATATATTTCGTTCTGTTTGCGTTGGTCCATGTAATTTTCAAAATATTTTCATGAATTTTTCGTACACTAACATATTTTGGTTTAATTACGAACGCTATTCACAATTTGATTGTATCGAATCGAATCACTTCTACGATCGTTCCCTATATGACATCCCATATTAAAGAACCTTTTAAATAAAAAAAATTTTTCATCTTTAATATTTCTCGATAAAAATCGATTAAAAATAATATTTTTACATATTAAATAAAGACGACAAACTGTGGATCAGATGAGGGCATTTTTGAACCTTCTTTCATAAAATGTAAACTATTTTTTAATGAAAATATATAAAGAATTGTATTAAGCGAAGTGTGACATAGAACATTTAATTATCGGTTTTTCTCAATCGTAAAATTTTAAATGGATTTTATACGCAAAAGTAAGCTGACAAGTTTGAGAGAAACTGATTAAAAATATAGTTGTTTTCTTCTTTCTTCTTCCAAGCACATAGATGAACCTTACTGGGACTAAATATTAGTTTGGGGAAAAGGTAATCCATCCAATCTTATAAGAACTTCAGGACTTTATTTAACATTTCGAATTGGAAAATAATGGATTACCTTTTCCCCAACCTAATATATATACACTTCATAGAGTAATATTTATGCCATTTGAAAAAGCTTAGTTTATCTGCTGTGTGGTAATTATAAAATAGTGTTTAATTACGATACATTTAAATTTGGTATATTGGCTCACTCTGCGGCATTAAGAACTCAAAAAAAAAATGTTACGTTATATGTTATTTTTTTAACGGTTTTTTGTACTTTTTTGAGCTTCTTTTTTTTGTTTTATTTTTCATTAACTTTTTCTGTGTTTAGCCAATCGGAGCGGTGTACGGAATCGAGCAAACTATTCCTAAGTCCTAAGTCCTTCGTCCACTTCACAAATTTTTTTACGTTTTTTATAGTAAAAAAGCATCAAATAGCGTATTTTTGCAGATATTTCACTCAACCAATAATTAAAAAATTATCTGCTTAAGAAATATAAACTGAAATGTCACGTTTTAAGCACATTTGCCTTTGAAACAATCAGATGAATGTTGCCAGATTTATTGGCATCGATATCATTTAGTAGCAAAAAAAAAACCGCAGGGACTTTTTATATGACCTAATATATCACTTTATGTCTCTGTTACCGTTTAATTAGAAAATTAAATCACCCATAGCGTCTGTTTAATAGCAATTTGGGTATTTCCCAGGGACAGAGAGAGAGGAAGAGCAAGAGCAAGAGCAACAGATAGGGGCTTACATGTTTATTGATTTATATTTAAGCTGTTTTTTTATTTAATTTTACATACACATTTAGCTGAAACAAGGGTGCACCATACGTCATAAATTACACACTTGTACAATTACGCTAGAAAAGGTCTAGTGAAAAGGTAGCAATATAAATAGAATTTACACGATGCCGGGTGCATATTCAAATTTCCATATTAAAGAGAGTGCAACAAAATATTGAAAATCGTAGACCTCATAAACAGCGCATAGATTCAAACATGATTGGAAACGTAGTCCATACTTGAACTTTAATTCTTATGTATAACGTCACAGGTTAAGTTCATAAATTAATAAAATTGGTTCATGTATCCAATCTTTAATAATAAAAAGTTGATGAGTTTCTTCTGTTTTCAAAATTAGTTTTCACAATTTCGATCATATTCGAAAGTTAGCTAAATGGAATCAAGAGTTGGTCTATAATAGAAAAGAAATCATAGGACGGAGTATGTGAACGCAATCTTTTATTTCATTAAAAATCGTAAAGAATTATACGATTTACTTTAAATATAAAACGATATATTCGGGTAAATAAATTTTCAAATTTCAAAATTTTCAAATATCGAATAAAAACTAAATTTGTCCCAAGTTGGAAATAACCGAAAATAACTCCTTGTTTAAAAGTTGTAAAAAATGTAAAAGTGCTTT
This sequence comes from Glossina brevipalpis, assembly GCA_000671755.1. NCBI lineage: Eukaryota > Metazoa > Arthropoda > Insecta > Diptera > Glossinidae > Glossina > Glossina brevipalpis. Next base: position 517,849 of record KK351138.1, read on the forward strand.
TGAAAAAGTTCTTGTAAATTAAAGTGTAAGGATACCAATATCATACCTTTTACGGTTACTTTTATTGACTTTATGCAATAAATATATTTGGAATCAACAAAACGACCGTTATCACGAAAGTACGCTGCACTTGAAATGTATATAAATAGTAAAATTATCAAAATTTGTCAATTGACAATTCTGAGAGAATGAGAGCGATAGATCGACATTGTGTGTGCGCGTGTGCGTGCGTACGCGTGTACTTGGGCTTGAGCTTGTGTGCTTGTTTGCTTGTTTGCTTGTGTGCTTGTGTGCTTGTATAGCGTGCACTTCCATTATTGCTAATAAATCTCTCCAAACCTTTATCAAGTTATTTAATAATGAACGTTACAGTTGCTATTATCGCTGCTCTCGGAATTGATAACCGTATCTACCAAATGTAAAGTATCTCAACAATTTTAAGATATATGTTATTGAAATTTCTGTAAAAATACCATGAAATGATGGTATCCAAGCAAAACAAGAATATACTGGAAATATACTCAAAAAAAGAAAAGACAAAAAAAATATTATAATTGAAAAATAATAATAAAACAAACAAAATTGTATGCATTAAAGTGAAAGTACGAAAGAAAAAAACAAAAACAACAACAACAACAATAAATAAAAGAGATAACCTTTATTTGATATGCAAAAAATCACAATTCGCAAGAAAAGAACTCAGAGTGAAACGTAACGATTAAAATTCCAATATTAGCACGTTTTTAGCATTCAGAGTTTCTTAGTTTCCAACACATATACATATACATGCGCACATATGCATTATATGCACATTTATCCAATGATCAACTGAAAATTGAGACAACAAATAGCATAAGAAGTTAGCCAAGGTCGCATATTTTGCTTATAATTCAACTTCATTTTATGATGATGATGGTGATGAATAGTAAAAGAAATAAGAGGCCATCGTCTAAGATCAATTCCTAGATATTCACTATTGCATACCTGAAATATCTTCACTTTTACAATAAATATTATTTATTTTAATTGCAATATATAGATGCGAATGCAAATGAATTCGAGAATAATATCTCGTTTGGTGACGATACAATCTTGTTATGGAAAAATTAATAAAAAATTCGGAATTCGCCTAGACATATCCGTCCGCCCGTCTAACGATCTGTCTGTCTGCTTATTTGTGCAATGATTGCAATAACCATTTTCCCGGTTGTAAGATTTAAGATATCGGAATAATATTTGACAAAAGCATTGAAAGTTCTTTCAAATGCGTTGAAAATAGACCAAATCAGTCATAGGTCAACCCTACAGTATAAAATAAGCTGAAAACATTTCTGTTTTCTGGTTCTTTTGCTTATATAGATATAATAAAAATTTCCACCACATTCCATAAAAATAGAAAAAATCTGCCATGTTCACCTCCTAATATTAGTTTGGGGAAAAAGAAATCCATTATTTTATCGGTAGATGGCTACACTGGTAGATTTCTCGTAAAGTATCGATCAAACAATTTCAGATTTATGCTCGTTGGAAAGGTGACACATTTCGCAGTAAAAAAAAAATTCTTTTGTTGTTTTTTGTTTGGTGCATTCAGTTGTGAGTTACAGCGTGTTAAAAATGGAAGTGAACAAAGAGAAAATTCGGTACATTTTACAGTTTTTCTTTGACAAAGGCGAAAATGCAAGCCAGGCGGCTACAATTGTGAATGGTGTTTATGGTTCCGATACTGTAACAGCCAATTATGTGCAATTTTGGTTTCGTAGATTCCGTTCAGGAATTTTTGATGTTAAAGATGCACCTCGCACAGGTAGGCCGGTCGTCGAAAATGTCGATAAAATCGGAGAAATGATCGAAGTTGACCGGCATGTTAGCAGTCATAACATCGCCCAGGAGCTAAAAATCGACCATAAAACAGTTTTAAACCATTTACACAAAGCTGGATTCAAAAAGAAGCTCGATGTTTGGGTGCCACACCAATTAACAGAAAAAAACCTGATGGATCGAATTTCCATCTGCGAAGCCTTGGCCAAACGGAATGAGATAGACCCATTTCTTAAACGGATGGTGACTGGAGATGAGAAATGGATCACATACGATAACCCTGTGCGAAAACGATCGTGGTCAAAGAGCGGTGAAGCACCTCAAACGGTGGTCAAACCAGGACTAACGGCCAGGAAGGTTTTGCTATGCATTTGGTGGGACCGGAAGTTGCTTCCATATGGCCAAACGCTAAATTCTGATCTCTACTGTCAACAACTGGACCGTTTGAAGATAGCGATTGACCAGAAACGACCAGAATTGGCCAACAGGAGAGATGTCGTGTTCCACCAGGACAACGCTAGACCACACACATCTACAGTGACTCGCCAGAAACTTCGGGAGCTTGGTTGGGAAGTTTTAATGTATCCGCCATACAGTCCGGACTTGGCACCAAGCGATTATCATCTTTTTCTTGCATTGGAAAATTTCTTTAATGATAAAAAATTGGAATCTAGGGAGGATTGTGAAAATCGACTACTAGAGTTTTTTGCAAATAGAGAGCAGGACTTCTATGAGAGAGGCATTTTGAAGTTACCTTTAAAATGGCAACAAATCATACAACAAAACGGTGCATATTTGACCCAAATCGGACAATCCGAAGCATGTTAAATAAAGTCCTGAAGTTCATATAAAAATAATGGATTTCTCTTTCCCCAAACTAATATTTACCTTCTTTTTTTTTTTTTTTTAAATATATATCGCGAAGGCGCTATGTATCGTAGATAGCAAAGAATGTAAATCAGGCGAAGCTGTATCTGTTGGCGGCTAGTGTAGCTGTTGTGTACAACACACAAAAAGACTTATAGATAATTTTCCGAAACGATTCAAGCAAGTCTGATTATCTGATGTCTGACTATAATCTAGAATCTAACTTTTAATAGTTTATGATTAGAGTTGATCAACGATTTTTGACTTATAAATTAAATATAGTAAGCTCGGTTTACAGGTTTTTAGACGCCTTCCTTTATCAAACTTGTCATAAAAAGTCATCATTTATAACGAAGATAAATGAAGGATTGTCTTAGGCGAAGTCGTCGCATAAAATATTTAATAATCAGTTTCATTTCAACTTGTTGTGGATATAGTTTGATTTTATATTTATTGTTTGTTACTTTACTTTGTTTGTTATACTACTATATGATAATAGTTTCTTGAAAGCCCCTTCAAATTAATGGATCTTTTTCATATAATATATGTACTATTAATAATAAATTTATTTGTAAGAATTTTTCTTATACCTAAGTAAGATAGATATTTTAGCTTTTTTTCGTTTCTAATTGAATTTTACAAAAATTTTATTCGCAATAAAATGATCCTTTTAATGATCATCTGATAAATTATACAATTCTCTTTAAATGTAAAGCAAAGAGCAATATTGTTTCCTATGATCGGATCTCATGCAAGGCATATAAATTATGTCACCGTTATGAAGTGCGCCCTCAACAGGAAATTTTTACAATTGCATTTCATAAAGGGGTAACGCTACTGTAAATTGTTCCGAAATTCAATGTTTTTTTTTTTTTTTTATTATTGATTTAATTGTTCCCTTAAATAGCCAAGAATGATATAGAAGATGATGATGGGAGTTGAAATATTTTAAACATAGTTGTATAGCATTAAAACATATATGAATACTTAAGATTTTGAAAGAGTTCGTCTCGAAAAAGCAATTTAGAAAAAGGTCCGCAGAATAACTCCAATGAGTACGAATTATTTAACACGCATCTGTAAAATAACATTCTGAAGAGAAATGCTCCGGAGATTTTCGATTAGGTAGTCGAAATCCTATATATTAATAAATGTATCTTTTTAATTCAAATATTCGTCAGTTATACGGAAAAATTTTTATATTTTTAAAATCTCTTACGTAATTTTCTAGCTAAAGACACATGTAAATTAAGTAATTTTATTGTGTATTTTTTATTATTATTATTATTACATTACGCGCGCGCTCCCTCTCTCTCTCTCTCTCTCTCGCTCCCTTCCTCCC
>KK351138.1:529480-586252 GCA_000671755.1 Glossina brevipalpis
AACTATATATAATTGTTTTTTTTTTTTTTTTTTTTTATATACATTTTATCAGCGTTACTATAAAGTTATCGTACCGGTTGCTGTGTGCAATCGCCGGCACGCAGAAATCATTGATATGTGTATATTCAACTTGTTTAACTGTTCAACATTAAACTCAACTGGTTGTTGTGTTGCTAGCTGACGTCAATAATGTGAATGTTCGTTCACAGTTGTTCACTTGATTTGACTAACAATCCGCCAGGTCCCAAGGAAAGACTGGTATTTATTTATTTCACTATTCGCAGTTCCGTCTTTGAGAGTTAATGCACTCATAGCATTGAAAACTATGCATGCACAACCCATTCACAGCAGGCTTATATTCACATAACAGGCTTAAGCAAAATGCAATAAATGTTGGCTTTGAATTGCTGCGCGCTACCGAATAAACTAGTAAAACAAAAACAAAAACAAAACAGAAAAAATTAGAAAAAAACAATTTGCAATTTTTAATAAATTTCAAACACCACAACAACATTTTGTATAAAGATAAATGGCAAAAAAATTGTATTGCATTTGCACAAATAAACATACATACATATATATATATATATATATATATACATATAAAGTACACATACAAAAAGACCTATTTGGGTACAAGGTAACAACAATTCACCAAAGTTAATAAAACTAAATACAAAAATATTTCTTTAAGAAACCTAACAAGCTAAACACAACAACACAATAATAACAATAACAAGAATAAGAAGAAAATGAAAATGAAAAAAAAAAAAAGCATAAAAGGTAGAAACAACACCTTGATGCGAATTTTGAATACCTAACATCTAAGAACGAAATTAATTTAGCTTCTAAGTAATATGCTCATCAATATTAGTAGTGAACCGAATGACATCATTTCTACAAACGACTCTTAATTAGTTCTGATTACCGTTAAAGTATATGATTAACTTTAACTCCGCCTTACATACCATGTACCCCATGTTTTTAAGTTACTAGAGAAAAAAAAAAAAAAAACTTTGAAAATCTCATTTTAATTAAGGACTTACTCTCAGTATTTGTATAAAATAAATAAATAAAATAAAACAAACTTAATAGAGTTCCATCCTGCGATGGAGCGATGCATATCATTATACATACTTACTTACATACATACATATATACAAATAGACTTGTGTATGCATATTTATACATACACGCACGTAATATATATATATATATATATATATATATGAAATGAAAGAAATACAAAACCAAGAAGACATAACAACACATAACAACATCTCAACGACATTCACACAGCATTCCTTTGCTTTTTTTTATGGCAATATTTTTGCACAAGACTAATATACAAAACGATACACTGACAATGATGAATAATAATAATAACTACAATAAATAAATAGTACGAATACGAATACGAGTACGAGTACGAGTACGAGTACGAGTACGAGTACGAATAATCGAACGTATTGTATGAATAAATGAATGAATTTTACGACACATATGGGTTTCCATCGTTAGTTGTGTGTTGTTGTTAATAGCTAACGATTGTCTTTTGTGTGTGTATCACTGTAGCTATTTATAAAAATTCTCTAACGACAACAAAGTGGGTGTTCATCACAATCACTACTATTCACTACTACTATTATGCGTATGCGTTTTCGTATGCGTATACTTTCATATAAAAGATTAGTTTTCCTATTGGATTTTACAAGCAACCAACTCAACTACTATCGCTACAAAGGCCGACAATGACGATGTTGCACGTTTATATATTATATATATTTATGAATTCCATTAAAAGATTGTTTATGTGTTATTTTTAGACACACACACACACACACACACACACACACTTTCACACCCACGCTTAGCAAGTCAGGCATATTTACGTCACAGTTAAAATGTTGTTTTGTTGCTTAACAAGTATAAGTTGTCCTAATTCTTTTTTGCCATCTTCCTCTCTCTCTTCTGCCAATCATTAGGTATTTATGGCTTGAATCGAAGGTGGTCGCCTCTTTGCAATCTCACTTAGCAACCATTACTTTTTATGTCTATCACATACATACATACATAAGTGTAAATGAATATTAATATAAGAAAATTGCATCTCATTTAAATTTTTAACTAAACAAAATGTAGCCATCAAAATCCCCATCGAAAATCATTCTGAAATATTTCTATTTAGTTCATCGCTAATAATGGGTATTTGCAAAATTCTTGAAATACGCATCAGAGTAATGATTTTATAATGACACGAGTTTTAAAGTCGACTAAGATAAGGTAAGACCCCGATCTATCAGGGCTTATTTGATAGCCTTCTTGAAAATTGCAAAATCATAAATATGTGATCATTGGAAAAAAACAAATTACTGCATAACTAAGACTACAAGTTCAGCGTCTAAATGATGGTAGTAGTGGTGCCTTACAATCTCCTCAGTCTTACCAAAACTGAAATAATATCGTCCGAATAATTGAAATTTATGAAATGTTTTCGCTTAATAATAGTTACAATTCATTAACACACCCCTTTTTCCCAAGTCATGAATAGATTCTCTATATATATATTCTAAGAGCAATAATTTTAACACAAAAAAAAGGAATATAACCGAGATATCAATAACAATTGTAACAGATAAGCAAACGATATTAGATATATAAGAACGACAACACCTGTAGCTGTTGTATTAGCTATCGATCGTAAATAATGAAGAATCATTTAACGCTTCACACGATTAAAAATGAATGAATGTAGGCACACAAAAAAAAGAAAGAATTTAACGAATAAGTTAACGCTCACACATTTTTAACAAACACTAGAAAAGTATTCGTGCGTAATTAAAAAATCATGACGACATAATTTCAATCCTCTACGTATTATAAAGAGTCATCAAGTGCTTGTAACTATTGCTACAGACTTAAAGGTATCTCTAAGATAAGTACAAGAAAAAAAAAAAAAAAAGGAAAAATGTGTGTTCACATTTGATTTTATTATTATTTTTTTCTTGTTGTCCGATATTATTGAAAGCCTTCATATTGTTCACTATTGATCTCATTAATTGTAGAATTCATAAAGAATATAGATTTTTATGATCCTTTCGCGATATGAAAATACGATTTTAAAAGAAATATTATTTTTTTAGGAGATGCACTATGTTCTTAAACGATTGACAACAATCTTTGTTTACCAAAAGATATATTTTTAATACATCAAGGCCCGTATAACAAAAAAGTATTTAAAAGTATTTTCTATGTGTCTGAGTTCTATAATCAAGTGATTTCTACTGTTTTTAATTAGAATTAAAAGATTTAACAATTCCGATCCCTTCAGTATTCTTTGAAGGCATTAGCAGAAAATCTGATACCCATCACATAACATAACAAAAAAAAAAAAAAAAAAAAAAAAAAAAAAAAATATTTTCTTTTGATTTGAACCTTTACATATATAACTGAAGAAAATGTTTGTAGTTCAGTAACTGCTACAGTCTGTTGTGTTATAAGTTGTAATTTTTCAACTTTTGTAAACAAATCGTGACACCACACTTTCGAACTCGACCTGTACCTTGCTAGGTCTATTAAGAATTTTTGTTACCGTAACCGCAAACGTTGCAAAAGCAGGTGAAAACGAGACGATCGCATGGACAACACACCAAAATCGATTCAGTTTCTTATATTGTGGGGTTTTTGCAGAGCTTTAAAACAAGTTTTTAGAGGAATTTATATTAATTAATTTTCACATAAAATTTTTATATGAAATTTAAAATAACAGAAAAACATAAATTCTATATAAACTTCTTAATCAGGTTTATACAAAATATATTTTTGATTGATTACTAATGAAACGAAATGTTGTACTTTGTAGATAGAGAAAGAGAAACAGAGAAAGAGAGATAGAGAGATAGAGAGAGTGGGAGAGAGAGTATTGCATATACATACTAATAACAACAAAGCTAACCGGGACAATGACTAGTCAATTATCCAATGTACACAATAGTGCTTAGTATCTGAAATTCGATCTGAATTGAATACAGCTTTCTCCCTTTTTTATGTATTTTTAATAACAATTAGTTGCAAGTCACATAAACAGACAAACTTCCAATTGTATGCGATATCCGTATAGTTATATCATTATATTGTCGTTCCGTTTGTAAATGAAAGGAATTTCTTTTTTTTTTTTTTTTCGTTTTTTTTTTTTTTTGTTTAAAATATTGTAACATTCGAATCTCGTACAAATATATCCGCTCGTGATAGACGGTTTCAAAGTTATATAGTTGGGATGCAAAGATTATAACACAGAATAAGCTTTAGTCAATTTTCATAAATCCAATTTTCAATAAAATAATTATAAACTTTATAAAATTGCACACATCACACACACATGAAAGCTTGAAATGCCTTAATAAATATAGTGGAAATTTGTTATCCATTTTCAATCTATACATATTCACAAAAATATTCACAAAGATTTCGTTCAAATATCTAGCGGATTACTTGAGATAAAAAGGAAGAAAATAAGTCAGTCGTCTTTGAAAGATTTCAATGTATTTCAACGTGAAAGTGGGCATCGAAGAACGATAGAAAATCATCGACATAATCATACCGTTCTCATGTCCTGTTCTATCATTGTGTTCAATGTTGTAATTTTCAAAACTATGAAAATTATAATTAAATAAATTATAGAATTTTGACAGAATTCGTTCATATATACAAAAAATATATTTTAATGTATTTTTGTCAACAATTTTATACATATAAGAGTTACATAATATTCTAATTGTCTCATTAACAACACATCTATAATTAATAAGACTCGAATGGGAGAAAAGATACTTGTCTTGCCTTCAAAGAATAGAAATAAATATGATTTTAAAATTTATCAATATTTATATGTCAACACCCAGAAAAAAAACCTCAGAAAGTCCATAGATGATATGCATTCTTGATCATCATACGATTTAGCCATGTCCGTATGTCGATAATTACTTTCTTGTCCAAAAATTAAAATGACAACTGGAACTTTCCGCGTACATCCTGTTTCTGTCTCTCTCTCTTTCTCTTTTTATCTCTCTCCATCTTTATTTCTCTCCCTCTATTTATCTATCTATCTACCTCTATCCGTCGATCTCTCTCTGTCTCTATTTCTCTCTTTCTCTCTCTCTCTCTCTCTGTCTCTCTCTCTCTCTGTCTGTCTCTCTCTGTCTGTCTCTCTCTCTTTCTCTGTCTGTTTCTCTCTCTCTCTCTCTCTGTCTCTCTCTCTTTCTCTGTCTGTTTCTCTCTCTCTCTCTCTCTGTCTCTCTCTCTTTCTCTGTCTGTTTCTCTCTCTCTCTCTTTCTCTCTCTCTTTCTCAAATCTATCTATCTCTCTTATCTATCTATCTATCTATCTGTGTACCTACCTACCTATCTATCTATTTATCTATCTCTACCCATATATTTCGCTTATCCTTAAAAAAAAAATCAACTCCACTAACTTGTAATTAATTATTTTGGCAAAATGAGTAACAAGTTATAGATTATAAGCGAACCGATATGAATCTAAAACTTACTACTAAAATAATAGAGCCGCCTAAAGCATTGAAATAAAAATTATTCTAATCGGATAATTAGCCCGCCCACAATTAACACGAAACCCTTTAAGATTATTGATATGATACGCAACTGAAATTCGTTTCAAGGCGACCGTAACTTTCTTATTTATATCGTTTTTTTTTTTTATTTTACAAATATAAGTATAACGAAGATAAGTATGCATAAAGCTATTGTTCAGGTTAGTAACAGGGCTCCTTTCATTTATTTAATAACAACTTTCTTTTCAAGGCTTACCGCAAGCATAAAAAACTATGCAATCGATGAATGGTTGGTTGCTTGATTACCTGGTTGGCTGACTGTTAAGCGGTTTCGGGTTGTATCGCTTCATATTCGAATGTAATGGAGTAGATTGGAATTTGTTTCATACGTTTATATACATTTGCGCATTTGTGTACCTATGTGTGCGCGCGCGCGCGCGTCTCTATATATTTTTGTGATTGTGTGTGTGTGCGTTTATATGTCTATTTGTGTGTGTGTGTGTGTGTGTGTGTGTGTGTGTGTGTGTGTGTGTGTGTGTGTGTGTGTGTGTNTGTGTGTGTGTGTGTGTGTGTGTGTGTGTGTGTGTGTGTGTGTGTGTGTGTGTGTGTGTGTGTTTGTGTGTTTGTGTGTGTCTGTTTTTGTGTGTGTGTATGTGTTGGTAATATGAATCAAAATTATAAACTTTGAATTGTGGGAGCACCTTTCACTTTACCAACAGACAATTACAAACGCACACACTGACATCACCTTACATACTTTGAAAATATGATATATCCAACAATGCAGACATTTACACTCTTGTTCAACTATAGTATCTATATACACATGTGTTATGTGAGCAAAATTGATTTCAGTTGAGAGTCAACGAATTGTCTGGCAATAATACTGGTGCAGAGTAAAGCAGGGAGGGTAACTGAAGAAAAAGAAAAAAAAAAAAATAAAAATTACCAGTCACTTGTAAAAAATGTGAAAGGTTCGGCCAGAGAACTGCGCGAACTATTAAAATATGCTGCAAAACCATCTTAAGCAAAGCAAAGCGTAATAACATATGACGTTTAGCGTACGAATTACGCGTTATTTTGTAAATTCTCGTTATAACTTGTAATTCTGCAGTGTTAATTACAGGTATGTTAGTAACTCATACTGTTTTATGTGCGTGTAACTTATTCGTTAATTTTACAAATTACATGAACAAATTTACTAGAACTTACACTGCATTTCCTTTCCTTTATTCATTTATTATTATTTCTGAGAAAAAAAAGAAACAAATAAGGGAAAAAAAAAACAACTATATTCGTCTGGTAAGAAATCATTCGTACGTCAACACTATCTCGTGTCTATTCTATTATATCATTATTCATGGTCTTGCTATTACGTTCATTATAAATTAACTCCGTAACTATATTTTCAATCTCTTATTTTGCAACGACTTTAGAAGATATCTCGTTCAAAAACTTCGTAACCTAATAACGAAATAATATGAATTAATAAATCAAAATACCTTTTAACACATACACGTATACATTTTCTCCTAAACTTATAAAATTAGGAATAGGGATTTATTTGGACAATTTTGAATTTATTTTACTTAAAACGTGTCCATTTCTCTGTATACGAGACCTTTAAATGTCTTAGACGGGCGGATATGATTACATCAGTCTCGTTAAAAGATAATACTGATTAGGAAAAATAGGTTTTGAAAAGAAATCTATAACTTTTATACGAGCGAATCTATTAAAAAAATCAAAAATATTTTCTGCTCTATTTACTTCATTTCTTCTAATAAAATGGATAAAATTTGTTTTTTTTTTTTCAAAAAATTATACATTAAAGAGAAAATTTGTTCGACATTTGTGTTTGTGTGGCAAATAGAAGAAACTTTTTTTTTTATTTAATTAGTCATCACTTAAATGCTTTCAATTAAAATTTCACGTTTTAAATAACAAAAAAAATTTTAGCGCCCTTCCTGTTCATTTTCTGTGCCGCACTGGTTGAAAAACCCCTTACTAAAGCATCTCTGAAAAAACAAACGCTGCCATCTTTCATTTACTTACTACTACAATCAAATAATAATAAATACGAAACTCTTACGATACTTTCGTAATTAATTTACGTTAAATTAAATATTTTCAGTTACTTTTTAATACGGAACTATATATAATTGTTTTTTTTTTTTTTTTTTTTTTGTTATTTTAACAAAATTTCTTTTTTCTTTTATCAAAACTTCACAATCAAAGAAGCTTTAGCGTATTCAAGCGCTTTCAGGTAATAACTTTCTTTAGTTCAGTTCTTCATACGCACGCGCACTCAAACGCACACACACACACACACAAACGCACGTACACGGACTTAATGAACGTAAATAATAAAATTCAGAGATCAGTTTCGAAGCAAATAAGTTTATATGAATGATTTTTATTACCAACCAACCAACACTTAAGATGCGGTAAGAGAAATGCATGCATACATATACGTAAACATGCTCGGTAAACTTGCTTAAGCATGCATTTAGTTCTATATCTATTATATAGTACACTAATCTGTATGCTTGTATGCATTTATTTATGCTTAAATGTAGACCACATACATTCTTATGTATAAATATGCCGACTTAATGCCGCATAGCATTTTCGAGCCTTATTTTCTCTCGCGCTCTCAGAGTCTGAAGTTAAAAAAGAATTTAATTTTTTTTCCTTTTCGCTTACAAGCGACCCTATTCTGGTTTTATAAATACTTAAATGTATGTATGTACCTAACCATATACCCGTATATGTTTATATATATATAATGGTAAATACACAAACGTACATATTTTGCCTGACAAGAATTGCTAATTCTTAATATACAATTCCAGGCGGACGGAGGTTGTTGAACCTTCAATATATGTGTAGTTTATTTACGCTCTGTTGCTGTCAAAACAACATAAGAATTGTGAAATGTGTGCTGTAGAAAATAATCGCGTTTGCGGCCGTCAGTGGTAGCGATAGTAACAGCCAACAATTGAATAAAGTAGAATGGTAATAATAAAAAGCAAAAGGAATTAACAGACAAATAGTAAATTATTCGTAAGGTCTCCTTATTGCTCATAACCAAAGGCCAAATATCAGTTGTTTTCTTTCAATCAATCAATCAATCACTTCTGAAATCATTGGCTCGCATGCTGACCGGTTGACTTGCTGATTGGCTTACAATCAGTCTGACCCAATGATTACTAAATCATATATACGTAAAGAAGTATTTTTAAAATGCTTTATGAACGGATCTAAGCGGACTTTGGCTAAGACTCCGTTTCTTTAGTGTGTTAATAACAAGCAGTATTTACAGTTATACTTTTCAAAATATTTTCTTAGTATTGTGCTTGCTAACCAACCAACGTACGAACCGCAAAGCATAAACGCCATTACTCCACATTTTTTTTTTTTTTTTTTTTTCGTTTCTATACTCGCAATAACATGTTTCTACAACTAGCATAAGCAACTTTGAAGGAATTTACTAGCAACAGGTAGTAATAGAGTATGTTTACTAAAAGGCACAAATATACGGGCATGTGCATTTGTAACTTCGTGTGTTTGTGTGTGTGTGTGTGTGTGTGTGTGTGTGTGTGTACATATATTTTATATATTATTTTTTTATATATATATATATGTGTTTTATGTGTATTATATATATATATATATATATATATATATATATGTGTGTGTGTACATGTATATGCCTATGTATGTGTACTCACATGCACATATTTCACATTTATTATCTAGCAATGTGTGTATAACGAAATAGAGAATAGCCAGCCAAGCAAACAGTGCACTACAGCAACAAGTAATTATGTCAACGTTTTAAAAGTGTACGTACACAACGAACATTACTTTCAAGTAATTTGTTTATGGCCCCCTTCGTTCATTGTCTATCTGCATTTCAAGGATGTCGCGTGTATGGCAACGATCGCGCATAGTTGCATACGTATTTGAACAAGATCGCTGATGACACCCAACAACCGAATGCGTTTAATTTTGTTTAAACCGCATTCGCCGGTAATTATTCAAAACTGCGATAGATAGGGGCATGATGGGGAATTTTGCAAAACAAGGAAAAAAAACTTCAATTATTCTATTTACTATTTAGTACGTTTTTGGGATTCCCTATGATAGGGTTTGTGCTAATTTCAATATATATATATATATGTATATATATATATTAAAAAAAAAATAATAATTTTTTTTGTTTATCTATAGTTTTATTACATTATACTGAAAGCTATTTAAAATTTTTTTTTTTTTTTACTAAAATTGCAAGATTGAAATTGATTGGTATATTTGTTATTGTATTTGAAGGAACACGAAAATTCACTTCATCATCTTGAAAAATTGAACTGATAAGCTATCAAAGCGTAACTCATACATTTTATTTATTTAAGCACTAACGTAAATGATGCACACAATGATCACACATAATTAAGTGCATTCATATGAACAAACACGACTTTTCCCAATACTGACCTGATTTTAAAAAGACATAAATTTCGATAGAAAAAAAAAATATATAAATAAATAAATAAATAAATAAATAAATGAATAAAAATCAAATACTCAGAATAGTAATGCATTTTTGGTCTCTATTGTATATCCTTTTTGTTTCGAAAATGTTTTTTTTTTTGTTTTCTTTTCTTCAATATTCGTAGAATTTATTCGGAATTTTTAAGGTAATTTTTAAAATGAAAAAAAAAAAAAAAAAAAAAAAGAAATGACGCTCACCTTTTATAACCATCAAATCTAACTTAAATGTAAATATGAAAATGGATACACGCTTGGTTAACTGTGGGCGTCCCAGTTAGTCGATTACAACCATTCTCAAAGCGCGATGGAATATTTTTAAAAATGTTGTATATAATATCTGCTATACGCTCTGCTTCATTTTTCGTTCTTAAAGATCCTGAAAGCTAAAATTCAATGTTCTTAATTTTTTTTTTGTTTTTTTGTCGCATATATGCGTGTACATTAATCTAACCCACAAGCTCTTTGGTTTAGTTCGTATATATATTTGATTATTACGAGCGAAAAAACAAATCTAATACACCACCTCTATATTTGAGTGGTGTAGCAGCCATAAAAATTTTGCTTTTATTTATATTAAGCATTTCAAAAAGATATTGAATCCAATAATGAAAATAAGGTTAGTTGAACCTAAATTCTTAGATTACCTAAGGATAAATAGAATATTGCATCTATGCATGGGTCTCTATAAGAATTCCGGCAGATGTGAAAAGAAAATTATTATAATTTTACGTTCTCTCATATTGAAAGCAAATAAAAAAAAACAAAAATTTTTGTCTTAAGATCCGTGATTTAGAGGGAATTTAATTATATATCTACAAGTCTATGAAAAATGTAAAAAAAAAAAAAAACTGGATCCAAATTCATAAAAAGAAAAAAAAATACGCACATTATACGATGTTTCGTTCTCAACATGAGTTAGAGCTCTGAGCGATCAGGGATAATTGAAACTGATTACATCCAAACTTCAATCGATTCACATCGTTCTTTAATGACTGACAAAGACAACATAGAATGGAAGTTCAGCATTGACTGATCGACGAATGTAAAGGAAATTTTATATATAGAAATTTAAATGATTTTCCTCATGGATGTGTACCTACAAGGAATATTCTCATCGATCGATTAGGAAATTTTTCCAAAAAAACTTTCGTTTATATCACCTCTTCCGATATTCTAACAATAAATACCCACAACGCTTTAAAGTTTCTATTTGACTCCATCTGATTCCTAGTGAATGAAGCATTAAAACTACGTGAAGTAGAAATTTGCTTCATAATATATGCTCACGTAGAGAATTATGAATTTTATATTATAAATGTCATATATTTTACACAATTATTTTTTTTTTTTTATTTAACATTATAAAATGTAAGAAGAACTCATAAATATTTACTATAAAAATCAAATTCTGTCTCGTTGTAGACTGATACGTTGAAATTGTCAACAGACAGCGATATGCATGATTGGTTCCTGGAAAGAGACGTTAAAGACGCTACTGTCATACTCAACGATAAATTAATATCAGATGCTTTGCTCAACGGTACTCTACCAATTAAATCGGAACATTCGTACAGTTTAAATAGTGATGGAGACTCGTTACCCGATTCACCCGGAAGTCTTCATACTAAAATGGACGGTAGGTTTATCTATGAAAATTAAATAAAAACTTCTTCTATTTACGATTACCGCAATTGGGCAGGGATAATACACGCACATACATATATATATATTTGCTTTTTTTTTTATTTTTTTTTTTTTTATTTGCACAATGCGCTGAGTTTTTTTGGTAAATTATTTCATTACTTAGTTATTGATATTAAGAAACGTGTCTTTTATGCGTTTCTTTTTGATGAGCCAGAATAATGTCAGGCGACAAATGAAAAGCAATTGAATAAATACAAAATATTTAATCAATATTAACACAGGTGTTAATAATGAATTAAGAAAATATATATAAAAGTGTTTTGTATTTTGAGTTTATGTAAAACATAATAGATGTAGTGTTGCGTACAGTACACCACGAATATATAAACGCATAGAAAACAAAATATATATTATAGTCAGCTCAGAGGTCCCCCTTAAAGATTTTTGAAAGCGAAATTCTAAACTTTCGCGGAAAAGAATTTTTTCTTAATTTTCCTATAGTCCCACGTACAAATTCAAATTCCTTATGGCTGCTTATAGATGCATCGATCAATTTTCGCCATAAAATGGTGAAAATAGCGAAAATTTTATCCTTTAAAGTCATAGCTAATGCGGCAAGTGATAAGCGCATGCTTACCTTCATCTAATAAGATCTATTATGTTAACACTTTCTTGACAGCGTCTCTTACATTTCCCATTATTATCGGTGCTGTACTGTTTTTAGCTCCTACTTTAGCAAAAAATGACACCAGGTTCCAGTTTTCAATTTTGTTTTTTTTTTTCTTATTCTTTATTTACACAATAAAAGTTATTACGGGATCAAATTCCATACTTCAGTTGTTCCTTTCCTAACGATATAAGACAACAAATATTTCTAACATGTCGTTTTTTCTCTTTATGAATAATGTATTTGTTTTGTGGCAATTGGTAGCACAATACAAAAACAAATAATTCTTTTTATATTTACGCGTTTTTGATAGATAGAAAGGAAAGGAAATTCATGTTTGAAGGTAATGAAGAAAAACGTCCAGTTAGTTTATCTCCATCAAGGTCGATCGCTAAGCTATATATTAGCAGGAAGCGATTTCAATTGCAGCAGAAATTCAAAAGAATAAAAAAAAAATCAATAGCATAACAAGTTTATTAACGAAAGATGGCGTCAGCTTATACCTTCAATATCAATATCTCATATGACGAGGACAAAATAAAATTTCAATTTTAGCTGAAATCAAATCGCATTGTCATTTGCGGAAGAAGTGTATTTCCTAAGCGATTTTTTTTTTTTAATATTGTTACGAAAATCACAAACTAGTAAAAGGCAACTATAACAAATTTGACAAAATCTAAGGGGTGGAAATTCCTTTGAATGTAATACCTACGACGGTCATAAAAAGACATATTAGCAGCTTGGCAAAGATTAGCAAAGAATTTTCGCGAAAGAGATTAATGAAATTACGAATTCAGGGTTTATAAGCAGAGCATTTTGCTTAGAACAAGAGAGTCAATTAAAAATATTAGAGAAGTAACCAATTGTTGAAGAAATAATTACTTTGTAATAAATTGTAAAATAATTGAGTTTGTAAATATTTCTTCGTAAATAAAGAAAATTGTTCATAACCAAAATCCAAGCTTTTCGCGATCTAGAGATACGAACTGAGCCTTAAAGTTAAAGTACGAAAGGCCCAAATTTTCGTAACAATATTATGGGTTAAACTTGCACTAAATAATTATATTAATTAATATATATATATATATATGTATGTATGTATATATATACAAATACATTTAGATATGGAGGATGAATGTTATCCGGCCATTTCCTTGAAAACTGCTACTAGTAATATAAGAGGCCTTAGTGGAGCAACCATCGATCCCAAATATTTAAACATCTCAACCAGCTCGTCAATAACAACCAATTCTTTACCCAATAACAATGCATTGACCGGATTTAATCTACAAAGCATAATGAGCTCGGCAGCTTGTAATGCAACTTCAACGTTAACCAGTACCGCAAATTCAATGTCATCTGCAAACGGCTGTCAGGCATCGACCAGCCTGTATGCAGGTTTGTGCAAAACAGCTACAAATCCTACGACGCTTGGCTTACGTGGTTGTTTAGACAATCTTCAAAATTCTGCGGATGCCAAATTGTCAATCAATAAACAGCCTGCCCTACAATTGCAACAGCAGCAGCGACAATTGCAGCAACATCAATATCTACCTCAAGATGAGCTCTCCTCCTTGATGGAAAATGACTGTGGTTCAAGTATTTCTTCAAGGGAAGGCAGCCAATCTCCGGATATCTGCTCAGATATAGAAATCGATGAGTCCTGCATTAAAAATGAACCTCTATCACCAGCTTCTAGTTGTTCTCCCACTCCCGAGATCGCAGACGGACAAATTAAAAACAACACAAATGGCACCTTAAGCTTGACAATGGCTAATATGGCAGCTTTTACCGATTCTGATTTAGTATTTGAACATAAGGTAAATTCAATTCTTTACATAGAAATATTTCGCGTTTCACTAATATTATTTGAAACTTTTATAGAACGGTTGTCTGCAACTGACGCCGTCTTCACAAAGTCTGCTCAAATCCCAGCAGATCATCATTAGCAGTTCTAACGCACAAAATGTTATTCTACCCAAATTTACCATAAAAGCTGAAAGTACAGTAACAAACGCTGGAACATTTGTTACTACTGCTACCTCGCCTAATAATTCGACTAAAGCGAACAACACTTACGGTTTACCTTTGACGCCGCCTTCATCGCTTTCTAGTGACGGTTCTGAGGGTAATCTTACACCAGAACACATGCTATCGCCGCAATCACCCACCGCGACCAATACTAGTGCCACCACTACCATCAATAGAACGACAGCGGCGGTAACACAAACGATGAGTAGCGGTGTTTTAACAGTAACCGCAATAAGGCGTGGCACAAGTAGTAGTGCATCCTCAACTACCTCCAATTCCAGCAACAGTCTAAACAATATGGGACGTCATAATAATGGCGGTTCCACGCGCCAGCCAATACATACGCCCCTAATCAGTTCACAACCGGTAACTGAAACTAATTTTTAAGTCAAAAATATGCCTAAACTATTATCACTTTTTCATCTATAGAAGGGTTCTACTGGCACCTTAATTTTAACCGAAGAGGAAAAACGTACTCTATTGGCCGAGGGTTATCCCATACCGCAAAAATTACCTTTAACCAAAGCCGAAGAAAAATCTTTAAAGAAAATACGTAGAAAAATTAAAAATAAGGTAAAACATAAAATTACAAAAAAAAAAAAAAAAACTAAAAAAATAAAAATTTAATTAAATAAATTTAAAATTTATTTAAACACGAATAGATTTCCGCCCAAGAGAGTAGGCGTAAGAAAAAAGAATACATGGATCAATTGGAGCGCAAAGTAGAAATATTAGTTAACGAAAACAACGATTACAAGAAACGAGTCCAAACATTGGAAGATTCCAATGCCAGCCTACTTAGTCAATTGCACAAATTACAGGCCTTAGTAAGCAAGCAGAACCTTAAAAAAACTTAAATATCTTTTAAAACTGACTTCAATTTGAAATTGATTTGATTTTGAAAACAAACAAACAAACAAAAAAAAAGGAAAAATGAACATCAAAACAATGAGAAACGAAATCAAAAAAAAAAAAACAAAAACAAAAAGGAAAAGGAAAGACAATATTGTTGCGAAAGTAAAAGAACATTCCTCCAAAGAGCCTTTCCTGCATAAATTGTTGATTTTATGGAAGAAAAAAAAATGAAAAAAAAGGAAAAACACTATATTTTTGGAAAATTTTATTACTCATACATTTAAAAGAAGAAAAGCATGATAAAGTCAGCAAGAAAAGAAAAGCAGATTAAAACACATCAACATTTTCCCTTAATGTAGGCAACGCATTCAATAACCAAGGAATTTTATACCGACCACCGGAGGATAGATGAAAGAAATGCAGTAATTTTGTTATTCCATTATATAAAAAATAAAACAATATATACATAAAAATCCAAGGATATATTTATATATAATAGCAATTAGTCAATAATTAATCAATCAGTCACCGTCGAAACTTTCAAAGCAGGAGATATATAGAATAAAAATGTAATAAACTCGCCACATGATTCACATTAAATCAATTTTAAAAATAATCATAATTCGTTTACAAAAACATATATAAGGGAAGTTAAAGTAAAAATTTTGAAAATTTCGTTTTGATATTTAAAAACCAAACCAAATATCGTAATGAATCTTTGGCTCGAATATTTCTTTAAAATATTTTTAAAAAAAAATCAGCGTTATTGTGGTGGTTGGTATTTCAGATTCGTCCTAAAGCAAATAGAATTTTCTTACATATTTTTCTCATTTATTATTAACAACAATAAACAGAAAAAAAAGACGTTTTGTACATTTGTACATATGACTGCCTCGCCAAATGCCAATTTGTTTAATATCCATTAACTTAGAAGTTAAGCATTTATACAAGACCACGATTATTACAGCTGGTGCGATCAACCGGGTCGCGGCTGACTATTCAAAAAGACTAAATAAGCACTAACACACACACACACCCACACACAGTTCCATCAGGACTTGACCAATTAAATAGTAACGTTATGTTTTAATAATGTTTTTTTTTTTTTTTTTTTTTTTTTGTTTCATGTGGTGTCATTTTTCATTATGCGTCCAAATTTCCCTCTTCTTCTTCTAAGTGGTCTCAATTTAAGTACTTCTTATATATGCATATATATATATATATATATATATGCAGACAACCTAAATACAGTTTGTTCAACGGAAAGGTTCACTACTTTTCTTTTTTTTATTTTTGTATTTTTTTCTATAACTTTATGAGAATTGCGAAAAAAATGATTTAATGATGAGAAAAGATTTCCATTAAATGATGGCAAAACTAAATGTTCTCCTCTATTAATCTTAAAAGTATGCAGACATATTTTATAAACATTTTTTCATCGTTTCATTTCACGAATTTCAATCGGTACTTCTTGAATTTCATCAAAGATATGTTTTATTCAAAATACTTAAGTATTTCTGGTAATAATTGATGATGTGATTTGAAAATCAAACCAAATGATGTTGGAATAAAATTAATTAATAATAATAAACAAGAAAATAAACGACCAAAAATTGCAATTAATAGGAAGGGCGGCAATAAAAGAATCTATTTTATTTTGTTAAACGTTTTCGCTGGAAAAAAAAAAAAAAAAAAAAAAAAAAGAAAGATATTCTATTAAACTAAGCACGGAAAGAACCACATTAATTTAATTTTATGCATACACATAAATGCTATAAGCAAAATGATATCAAAATTTGATCCTTAATTTAATGTACACTGCTACGCATATCTAAGCATAGTAGGATCGATTAATTTTTTTTTTGTTAGAAAATTTTAAATCTATTGTAGACAATATTAAATGTTCCTGTTCACACAGAGTTTCTTAAAATAGCAGCATTATTTTCAATTTATCTTCCAATAGTTTAAGTCCTGACCATTTTAAGATCTTGCAATGATGCATCATTTTATACAGTTGATGATTGAATGATTTGATGCAAAGCTTTTATAAAAAAAAAAAAAAAAAAGGTTACTGCCTATAGGTTTGTTAACAGCTAAATATGAAATGTCAAGATATACGTTTATTAAAAAGCCAGTTAAAAAAGTGATAAAACCTTTCCGACGAACACACTATCTACATATATATACAGAGGATAAACAAAATAATGTGAATAACTGACATTATAAAGGGTTTCGCAATTGCAGTCCTTCCATTAACGTTAACTTTGTAAGGCTCCCGCCGTTACTGTCTTTTGTCGAAACATTCTATGCTCAAGTAAATTTGAATTCGTCTGTCAGTTTTTTACCGCGATAGTTTTATATTGTCTGGCCACAATCCTGATATACTATATTGCATAGTGTTTATATTATTTTATGTATCCTCTGTAAGTATATATATTCACACACAATATACATTAAATATATATATAAATATTTATGTATTCACTACAAAGAGAAAACATCTCCGAGCCAATTATTGCATTATTATTATTTTTAATTATTATTTAAGTAGAATTTTCGATTTTTTTTTTTTTTTTTTTTTAAATTAAAAACAAAAGGAAACAAAAATAAATTAGCAGAGCTTCTAGCAGTCTTCCTTCAAAGAGAAGCATGACCATGAATTCTATTTTAATATACGCGTAAGCTTAATTGCATTTTTGCCTATTTCTATACATAAGCATGTTTCACCACATAACATACTAAACAAACCAAACGCTTGTTAAAAAAATGTTTACAAAAATCAACAATTTTGGACCACACAATGAGCGATTTCTCTATTCACGCGGTCTCAATTTGTTGTCACCGTTATATAGAGTAATGAAAATAACTACACAAGTACAAGTACCTCAACGTAGTGGACATTTCTGGAAACCTTAAAAGAATAAAACTCTGATACTCGTTTGTGGTCCCTACTAACCAGAAAATTGAAAGAAAATTGAAAGCTTTAGGCATTGTTAAGAGTAATAAGTTATATAACAACACGAGTTGGCTAATGAGGCTTTATAATCCTAAATGAAACAAGTACACGCATACAAAAGATGTAGATATACATACATTCCAAAGTTCTATAAATCTTTATTGTTATGACTCGCCCGCCAAAACTCAATAATCTTAGTTTTATTATATGAAAAACGTGCTATTTATTAGCATGTTTTCTTTTTCTTTAGCTAAATTGATTTAAAAAATATGAAAAAAATTAAATTTTTTGATTGAAATTGCTTACCATCACCTTAGCCGAGAAAGATACTATACTTGTTATTCTGTTTTTGGCCCATTAGAATAGCCTTCCCAATCGATAATTCGAAATTCGTTTACATTAACTAGATGATATTGTTTGTGTGTTTTTACTTTTTCACTAAAATATTATATTATTCGGTTATGGCAAACGTTGGCCGTACATGAAGTAAATCTTTAGAAAGTTGAAATTCACGTATGTGTGAATTCCGTTACCTAACTTCTTTATTTATTACTATACCTTCATTAATTATTAATTCAAAAATTTTTCTATTATTAGTGTCAATAGTTTTTGAACTCTACAATTTGTTCTCTGTAAATTTCGTAGGTATACTTTCATATACGTTTATATATCATAAATAATATATGAGTATCAATGAATATCAATTTAAAATTTACTTTCCGATCCATCCGTTACGAAGTCCATAAATAGGAAACTAATATTTAAGGTGATGGTTATGAATGATTCACCTCAAGGTGAATATAAATTTCTTACTTATTTAACATTCTTATGAGCATGATTTTCTATTTATTAAGATTTTTACGTATCTCTCTTAAAGACGAAATCGTCTTTCAATTCTCGTGAATCCTTTTAATATAATTTCCTTCTTTATTTATGTACATATATAAGCGATTGTTAGTTTCGATAAATTTAAAAGAAAAGGAATTTATGATGTTTTCTATATTTTTTTTTATAATAAACTTAATAGATATTTTTTTCTTTAATAGTTCAATTTTTAAATAAAGGAAAAGAGAGAAAAATTGGACCATTTTCTTTAATAGTCCAATTTTTAATAATCTAAACAGAAGAGAAACAAAATATACATAATAATAATAATAATAATAATAATAATAATATTGTTTATATATATATATATATATACATTACATAAAAAAGGATTTTAAAATTTGTCTTTCGTATCTGTACAATATATATTTCTTATCTATACAAACATAAATATACAAATACACCTTTACACACATAATTACACATGCCTCCACATACAGATACGCTAGAAAAGGAATAATATTAAATATTTTTATGCATAAAATAGTCATTTGTTTAAAGAAGAGAAGAATTTATATTAAATTTTGTTATGTATAATCATTAAGAGTTTAAAATACTATATATAAACTAGTTATATATAAATATGAAACATTTATATACCACATAGCAAAAATATTTTGTCGTTAAAATGTTATGCGAGAGTGCCTCCCCCTCCTGTAGAGAAAGAATTGTTGGTAAAATCATTTACTTTGTTTTTTAAATTTTTAATTTTTATAAATATTTATAATAATTTCTTGTCTGTGCAATTTTAAAAAAAAAAAATGTTTTTAGTGAAATTCTTTTCTTCTTTTTTTTTCTGCGAAAACTTGACGCAATATTTTTTATAAAAATTCTTGTATTTGTAAATTAATTTCTATTATAAAGTTTCTTCGCGTTTTTTTATATATTTAAAATATATATTTAAAATATAAATTATAAACTATTTAAGCTTGAATTTCATGTGTAAACATATTAGCATTTATTCTGTGAGCTATTTTTAATGCTTCCCCCTCTCTTTTACTCTTTCTGTCTCTCTCCTTCTATCTATTTTTCTCCTTCAATAGCTGTAAGTTGCATATATATGATATATATATATGTGCAAAATTATTTCAAATGTAATGTAATAATTAAAATAAATAATAATAACAGTAAAATCACAATTTATAAAATAAAGTGCAATTGAAAATTATTATACATTATTATATACAATATCAGCGCAACACTAAATATTGTTTGTAGTTTTATTTCATTATTAGTTTTTCATAATGATTCCGTATAATGCTGCTATTTATTGAAAAAAAGTTTTTCTTCGTTGTTTGAGATATTATATAAAAGCATTAAATGGTTCGCAGCAACGCTTATATTTATATATACTATCCCCAAATCTCCGAATTTTATACCTGGCAACACTGTTTTGAAATCTCGGAATACAAAATAATGAGAAAAAAACAATCATCTATTAACATCGGAAAAAAACATAAACTCATCTACATACAAATATAACACAGTAAGACAAGCAGTATTTATCGTTCTCATTTCTTTAGTTAAAATTAATTACATTTTTTTCAAACAATAAATAGAAACTTATTGACAACTTTATTTAATGGAAAATCAAAGCAACTGCGAATAAAAATATATTACACATTTTTAGGAAAATTGTTGACAAAATTTTAGTGACCTAAACGAGTAAAATTTTAAAGTGAAAAAAAAAAACAAAAAATAATTTGTTTGAAGAAAAATCTCCAGACTTCTCGGTGTCAGTGAGTAGCAGAGCAGTAACAGTAGCGGTTGTGATTGTACGATCTCGATCTGGATGGAAAAATAGAGCGGGTTGCAAGGCGTAGAGAAAAGGTAATATGTGACGTTCTAATGTTCTTTCTCCTTTTGACACACATGTCAGACATTGCTTGTTTGTTGGAAAGGGGCCAGAAAAAACAGGGGATTGTTGTTAACAAGTGAATGAATAAAAGATATAAAAAAGTGCAGTGTGAATGTTTTTTCTAGAACAATTGTTTACACGTCTTTTTTAAGTGAAAAGAATTGGTACACGGTTTATCCGAAAGTGATCTGAGTAATACTAGCAAAAATATACATGTTTTACATATATTTTTGTAATTTTTTGCGAATTTATAAAAATCAATACAAATATTAAAAACGAAAAGCGTAGAACGTACCTCAAATCAACCTGCCTATATAAATGTTAGAAAATTTTAATTTCCTGAGTATGTTTAGAAAACGTCGACGTCTCGACGGTGACGACGACATTATGCGCAACAATGACAATTCAACGACGGCGAGATCAAATAACTTAATGAATGGCGATAATAGTCAAAATAATTACTCTATGAGCAGTAATATGACCGGTTTCTGGGATTCCTTATTTGGTGTTAGTAGCAATGATTCTGATGCGAACAGTTCAAGTAATGCAGCCGTCACCGTTACTCGCATCTCGTATTCAGACAGTGACATTGACATGTGTGTTGATAGGTAATGCAAATCTATAATATATCAAAATGTGCATATATTTTCAGCAGCGGCATTAAACATAAGGGTACCACTTAAACACTTAAGACTGACTGGAGCTTAGGAGAGCACTTAAAAAGCAAATTATATGAAGTAAAAACATTTTGTAATTATCGCAAATATCAAAGCATTCCGCTTAGTATTAAGTTGAGAGAAAAAAAATCTAAAGACATCAAGTAATACAGGCGCATTTGTATAGTTGTCCGTAAAAGCGGGGCACGAAAAAGAACACAAAATATTACAACAGGAAGAAGAAGCAATGGAAATTGATCCCTCTCCTGTGCCACCGCCTCAGGAGTATTCGGACAGTCCATCCACTACCTATCAGTCAGAATTGTCGATGAACTTTGATTATTTGCAAGGCTTGCATTCAGATTCATCGGCAATGGATGCTACTTCTACCTCGCGCCCACAAGACGGGAGCTCACCACGTCATTTCAGCGCTATCACTGCTTCGACAACTAATTGCCAGGTCGATGATAGCAGAGTGGTGGACAGGTGCGATGTTCTTATGCTAAAATCTTATTTTAGTAAATCGATGTTGTACACACTTTTTAATAGAATTCAATCAGTTTCTTCTGTTCGTAGATTAAAGACTAAAACACGATATAATATTACTTAATTCTATTTTTTTTTCTTTTGTTTTACATTCTCGGTTCTATTTTTTTTGTTTTTTTTTTTTTTTTTTTTTTTTTTTTTGTTTGACTGGAAACTGCACAACACAATCCATTATCGTCATCTTGCCAATATAGACCTTTCAATTTAAATGAAAGGTAACTGAAATTTAAAACGTCGTTCAAATTATATATTTCGTAATTAAAAAAATTGTTTTTCTCTAATATATTCTAGGTTTGTTGCCGTCTTAGATCAGCTGGATGCTCGAGTTGAGAAATTTCGTAAAGATGCTTTGGGCTTGCAGGAGAAACGTGACTTCTTGCTCATGTCCATTGATTTGATAAAAAGCAACGATTTAATGCAAAATTTAACTGACTGTGAGTTTTGCTTAAAGAGTTTTCGCAATTATTTTATGAAATTTGCTTTTTTTCAGCCGAACGGGAAGAAATCGGTTGTTATTTACAACGAATTAATGCCCGTTTATCAACTGTTGAACTAAATGTACGCACCGTACGTGATCACTCTCAAGAGGATTCCTTAAGCCAAATTAATACATTAATAGACTTGATGATTACCATGGGTGATCCGGTGTTGTCACGGCAACGTTGCCAAATGTACTTGAATGCCTGCTGCAGTGCTGGCGAAGATGTTAACGTTGCTAACACAAGTGATATGGATGAGTATAGAGTAGACGTTGACGTGGATGCCGGTCCGGTAGATAAGAAATTCGAAAGTGTTTTGCTGGGCTGCACATTAGACGATCAAAAAAATATTAAGAAACGTCTGCATGCACTAATGGGCTATCTTAACAAACAAATTATACACCAATAAACATCCGATAATAACAATGATCGACTTATATATACACAGTAGACATACACCTAACACCGCCATTTTTATGCTTACAGTTCTAGGTTAAAAGCGTTCAGTAGCACATTTTTTGTCCTGATAGTAAACCCTAAGACAGGTTTATGATATTTGTTTTTCGATTCGATTTTCTCCCTTAAACTCATTACTTAAATATTTGTAAACGAAATGTGAAACGAAGAATATATCGTCTTCTTTATTGCTTTCCTTTTTTAACAATTAATTTTTACGAATTTATTACAAAATATTGTAAAAACTTCGAAACCCGAAATATGTATTGACGACGATAGTTAATAAATAAATTATAACTCAAAAGTTGAAATGTGTTCACCCAGACTTAGTCCACTTGCCAATGGTTGGTTAGGAAAAAAATTGAACCTTTAAGACCGAAAAATATTTGTTTTATATTACGCGTGGTTAAGTACACTATTTCATTATCCTCAGCAGTAATGTTGTATTTACGAGGGCAACGTACTATTGCACCAAATCCTGGTATAGCATAAATTATATTATTGCGATTGACTAGCAAATCTTTAGCAGGTCCCAATAAGGTGCCGAGTAATTTCAATTGTAGTACAGCATTACCGATTGATGATGAATTGCTAACATACAGTTTATCATCTTCATCAGCGATTAAAATTTCCGTTTGACCATTGAAAGCAACACTTCGCGGTTTGACAGGTAGGTTGACAGCAATATCTTCATATTTTTTACTTAACAATGGGTATCGAAACCATTTTTGTTCAACAATATCGTAAGCCACTAAATGTGGATCTTTAGCTACAATAAAGTAAATGAATTGTTCCATACCACGTTTGCCCGCCGCTGGTCCTAATTTAATATCCAATAGTTGTTGAGGTGTTATTTTTATAAATTCGATGCAATCAATACGTAGCATTTCTAGATTACGACGTACAAAGTCAAAAGCTAGCAGTTTTGGTAGACAATTACTTTGCTTATCTGACCAACCGAAATCCATTACCCATAGACGTTGAAAATTATCCACTTGTGACCATCGAGCTTGTTGGATTAGGCGGCAATTCTTACAATGATGATTATTATTATGTAATGAACGGTGGGGAAACACTTTTGGTGCAGGAAATGGTCCACATTTTGTTGACCATTGGGTTTCAATAAGCGTAGGAAATGTATTACTTTTCGTTTCAATGCTAAGGTACACATAATTATGATGTGTAGATAGATGTAAGACGTGATAAGGTTCATTTAAGCCGCATCTAGATAATAACCATTGTTCCGATGAAGTAAAGAATATGAATAATGCTGTTAGCAATACGGCGGCATAATTGTGCTTGAACATGTCTCAATAACTCTTTGTATTCTATAAGGTAATGGTTAATCTGTACACATTTCGTAAATAATTCATATGAATTCGTATGTGTGCACTAATCAATATCATTAAACAAAGGTAAAATTTGATGAGGTAAGCACATATAATGAAGAACAGCAAATGCTAAATAATGTTAAAAATTTGATTTTTTTTTTATACAGAATATGCAGAAATTTAAATATAACTAAAAACCAACTTAAGATTGCAATGCTCACACAATCTCGTATTCAATTTCATTCAATTCAAAATTCAGTTAATTATAGTGGTCGATTATACTGTTTTTTTTCTGCTTTTTCAATGAAGTTATTCAAAAGTAATAAATGCAGATTGAAATGAACGCCGACAAAACTATACAACAAAGCCTGAATTGAAATTGTCGAACAGCAATTTATGAGGTTAAAGGCATACATAAATATTTGAAGTTTGGATTTTGAATTTATTTATAACGATAAATTATTACTTACAGCATAATGACCAGAAAAGAGGGAGACTAACTGTATCTTCAAACATCAGTTAATGCAAAGGTGTCAAGAAAAAAAATTAAAAATGAATTAAAAATAATTAATGCATAATTTAGTTATTGGTTTTTGATAAGTTTATGGCCTGTTTACACTCACCCCATCTACTATTCTACAAAAATCTGCTGTCTGCTTAAAAAAAAAAACTTCGTCAAAGGTGAATAAAATTTTCTTATTGGTTCGAAACGCAAATTATTATCTCGCTATTATGAAACCGAAAAGAATGGATTGTGCTATAATTGCATTCAATTTCTTACTCTTACTGCTGTCCCTGACAATTGATTTCTTCGTCATTGTCAATCAGAAATATTAGGAAATTCTCAGTTTTTTTCCAAATAATGAAAGCATTTAAACTTTGCTTTTCAGCTGACTTCTGAAATAATCACGTCGACCAATTCCAATCGAATATGATAGACATAAAAATGAATAACTTAATAGGTACTTAATCGACAATGAAAAACTACGGCACCGGTGTTTCTTTCCAAGCAAGAGTATTATCATAACATCAACAAGAAATAAGTTGATTGTAATCTTAATCTTCCGCATGCAAAGCCAATATGCACTTGGAAGTCAATAAAACATGGCTGGATATTCGTGATAAGGGTAGAATTCCAAAGTTATTTAACCGTTATCCCATAGATATACGCTGATCCACAAAAATTGACATAAACAAATGTTTACCGATATTTTTAAGAAATAGCGTTACATTGTCTATGAACACTTGCGCTTTCCCTGTGAAAATACTACTCTTAATTTCAGAATGGTAACATCTAAATGTAATGTGAGCTTTACAAAGCCATCTAGATATTGTACATTTAAACTTAGAAGTTAAGTATTGTTCTTATTTATTTATTTAGATATAGAAAAAAACTAATTCGTAGAATAAAACTACGACAGACCATTAATTAAAATTGGAAAGATGCAGAAAAGATGAGCATAGAAGTTAAATAAAAACGATAATATGTAGTATAAAGGGAAAGTAAATATAAGTGACTACTCGTCTTAGCTTAACCATCAAACGCGAAACACTATATTAATAAATAAATAAAAAAGAAAAAAAAACAAATGAGGGAAGTGGTGTTACTCTTTTTTTTTAATTCATTCGAAGGAAAGTGTTGCAAAATCGCGACAGATGGTGAAAAAAAAACAAAAATACGATGCAATATCGGAATCGAAAATAAAAGCATAGTGGAAGTTAAAGAAATCATTAACATCGACAGAGGCCGAATAGCCTTAGTTCACTCGTTGCGCCGATAATAAAACGTAAATTATGCGAAAAGTCATTGATTGATGATGATTTTTCAATAGGAAAACGCTTAGTGTTTTATTGCAAAAACTATTCGGAAAACGCAAGCAGCATTGGCCTGGAATGTGGTACCTCCGCTTCTGTGTATTTATCAATTTTTCAATTAACGATCTTTTATTTATCCGAGCAACGATTCTATTCTTATGATTGTACCCAAAAAATGAATATTTAATATGCTTAATAAAATATTTTTTTAGCATTCTTTTGAAAAAATGGGTATTGATTTATTTTTGCACCTGCTGTTACCGTTAGATAAATTTAAAACTATAAAAACTTGTCGAACAAACCTCGTAATGTCTCATGAATGAATGAAAAATACTTTTTGTATTTAATATTATTATTCATTATTATCTATTTTTTAATTATTATTTTTATCAATTATTGGTTTTCTCTCAATTATCAAAAATTATATCCACTTTGTTTTATATGTGCAGTTTGGGGAAAAGGAAATCCATCCAATCTTATATGAACTTCAGGACTTTATTTAACATTTCGAATTGGAAAATAATGGATTTCTTTTTCCCCAACCTAATATAATATTGCTTATAAGATAAGCGATATAGGTTCCAAGTATGCTTAAACTTTTCTTGTTGCTCTAGCTATCTTGTTCTGTTTTCCTGAAGTGTGTTTACAACTTAAACAACGAAGTAACTGAAATATTTATTTGATGTGATTGCTTTAAGAAACGGAATAGATTACGTTTTTGTTGACTAACAAGATTTTAATTATTTTCAATGTAAATTTGGATCTTCATTCATGCATGCCTTTATAAGTATTGACAAAGTCAAATCTATTCCGAAAATTATCGTTAAAATTAACAAGTTCATCAGTTGGTATCATTTCAACATTTGAACTTCAAAACAAACCTTATAAAGCTTATAAAAAATATTTCAACAATTTGTAGAAACTTTTATTTGTATGCAAATAGCTTTAAATACTTAACTAATATTTTTCTAACTGACCTATTTATCGTAATATAGATGACTTATATCTATTACTATAAAAGTAAGTCAATTTGGTTTGCTTCTTTAGAGGGCTGCTCCTGGCGTAAAAATGAAGTTAATCAGTTTAGAAATTGGTACATACGTTACTTAATTGATTAATAAAAACGAGAAAATAATATTCGGTTCTGTCGAATCTTTTACATCCATTACATTTATTATAAAAAAAGAGGGGGAACTTAATATGTAAGCGTCGCAGATTTTTTCTATTTTTATGGAATACCGTGAACACAACCAACCATCGAATACAATGAAAAACACCCAGAAAACTGACGTGCTTTCACCTTATTCAGTAGGCGTGACCTATAATTGATTCGGCCCATTTTCAATAGCAACATATTGTAAAAGAACTTCCAATGTTTCTACTAAATTTGAAACCGATATCTTTATTTTTGTTGCTATGGGAATATTTACCACAGATGGACGGACATGCTTAAATCGATTGTAAATATGTTGCTGATCAAGAATATATATAGTTTGTAGGATCTGTAAAGTTTAAAGTAAAAATGAGTTACAAACCGAAAGAACAAATGAAATATACACCTCACTTTGGGCGGTGGTTATAAAAAAAATCAATAAGTTTAGTCTTGAAGTATCTGGAATCTAGATTTCATAATTGAATTAAAAACGGGAAATTTTTGCTTTCATTTTCAAGTAATAAGTATGAAATATTTCGAACCTAATTGTATACAATTTTTCCTCTATTTTGTATTCTTTTTTAAGTTCTAGCAATTTTGCTGTTGAATCATGATAAGATAACGAAAATCTCACTCACTTCTTGCATTAATCATTAAAAAAAAATATATATATATAATTTGCTAATGTATGAAGTAAGTATATAGGTTTTGAATGCATTCAGTATGATTTTCCCAGTTAACAATATTTGTTCTATAATCAGTGAAAAAATACTTTTGTTTAGCTGCGAATAGCAAAATGTGTATGTGTTTGAAGGAGATCATAAAATGTCCTGCCCGATTAGTGTGTTGGTAAGCAAATTCTTCAACACGCGTATGTGTAATTGTGATATTTAATAAATAAATAATTAAATTTCGTTATCTTTCTGATATTCACATTACAAGCTTTTTTCTTGGAATTCATTTTATATTTTATAGTTGAAGCACACAATTTATAGATTGAGAAATATTTATCAATAGCGTTATTAATTAATTACATTATCGTATACGATGTTGAATTTTAAAAATACGTGAATATTAAATAATAAAAATAAAAAATTATCAGTGTAAACACTAACTTCGTTTTCTATTAAATACTTTCACGATATTAGGCCAAATTATTTATTAGTTTGGGGAAAAAGAAATCCATTATTTTCCAATTCGAAATGTTAAATAAAGTCCTGAAGTTCATATAAGATTGGATGGATTTCTTTTTCCCCAAACTAATATTTTTGTCAATTTTCATCTGTGGCGATCAACTTGAAATGTATCTTATACGTTTCGCTCATCTATATGCTATGGGTGTTCGAATTAGAAATTAACAATATCGACAGATCGGGAATATTTCATAGAGTTACAAATGAAAGGAAATTTTTACAATGTTTTTATTGTATAATATAT
This sequence comes from Glossina brevipalpis, assembly GCA_000671755.1. Lineage (NCBI taxonomy): Eukaryota > Metazoa > Arthropoda > Insecta > Diptera > Glossinidae > Glossina > Glossina brevipalpis. The sequence continues at coordinate 558,373 of KK351138.1, forward strand.
ATATATATACATAAATATATTAGTTGCTTGCATTTATTCTGTCCATTTCCTCACTTGAAAAAGGCATTTATTGCGAAAAATTGGCAAAATATATATTAATCACAATATTTTACAACATTTTCTAATTTTTCCCATTTTCCTGACAACATGGCGATTCCAAGTCGAAAGAAAGATTTTTTTAGTTGGGGAGCGATTCAATCATCGACACATTTTCACGCTTCTTTATCATTTCGAAACCGCGTGTCAGCCAAGCCATTCTGCATTGATCTGAACAAGTGGTAATCAGAAGGCGCTTTGTCTGATGAGTAAGCTGATTGCGGCAGAAATTCATATTCGATCTGCAACAGTGCATCCGTAATAACTCTTACCTCTAACATGAGTGGCCGAGCGTTGTCGTGCAAGAGGATGACTTTGGTCACAATACGCCACAAAAAATCCTTCTATTTATGCCCGGCAGGCAATGAAACTGCTGTTTTGAAACGTTTTGAAATAGTGTCTTAAGTCAATTCGCGTTGTAGTCATTTTCCTTTCTCTTGGATCTTTCCCATCGCATGTAAAGTTCTAGAAACAATTGATTCATCGACTGCTAGGCTGTTCGATAATTCTTTGAAAGTTTGAACTGGATTTTCGTCCCATAAGTTTTACAATCGACAGTCTTCGAAAATTTTTGGTCTTCAAGGCAATTCATTGCCCTTGACGTCGAAATCACCACTTTTGAACGATTGAAATCAAAACCGGCAGTATTATCATAAGTTTCTAAAAGTGCTTGATGGGTTCCAGTAGCAGATTTCTACAAATCAAACAAGATATTTAACGAACGCCGAAAATGTAATTTTGAACGTCTCTATTAACTGAATAATTTAATAATACTAAATGGAAAAGTGTTATTTTATGTAGAGAAAAGTAAAAATCATCGAATTTAACCGTTATGTACATTAATCGCATTACTTTATGATTCTCACAAATAGATGTCGTTGATCAAAACAAATACAAGCACCAAATATATATGTATATATATGAAATTGAATTCATTCTTGTTATTTCTATATTAGGTGTGGCCATCTTTAAATTTGTCGCTTTATAAAATTTAGCTGATGAATTCAGTTTTCAGGAAATTTCAGTTCCAGATAGTTTAAAAGCATTCGTTTAGTATAGATTAAAGAATTAAGAGATAGTCGGCAATGAGCAGCATTTGAGGTGTAGCGTATAGTTTTATTTTAATCTGAGAACAAATTCAATTGAAGCTATTGACCTAACTAAGTGGGCTCATGGTGAAAGTATATTAATAAGTATTATTAACAGAAAGAACGTAGTTTTCGAGATTTTCCTCAAAAAATTTTTGTCTTAAAGATGAAGAACGTCACGTCTGTCCATTCAACCACAGAAAAAAGCAACCCAGGAAACGATATTCAACTTAGGCTAGGCGTATCCTTCAGATTTGGCGCCTTCAAATTATCATTTGCTCAGATCGATGCAGTAATATTTAGCAGATTAGATCAGACTACAGATAATGATGATGACTACTTCGATTCTTAAGCTTCATAGCAAGAACTTTTAATAAATTTGAATTTTATCGCAAAAAATCCAGAGATTCGAATGCCGCATTTAATACAAACTTCGAAACCTTAAATACAATGTTATAGTATAGAAAACATCTTCGAGTTTCCATTTCAAACAATTTCGTATTAACAAAAATTATACGATTTTTATAGATTTACTTGATGTTTTCAAAATTCATTTAAAAATAAATTTTATCTTCTTATGGTTATTATTAATTTATTAATCTATTTAATTCTCCTTTATTTCGTAGCTGCTGTGAATGCGCTTTCAAAATACTCATAAGTACGATTTTATCAGCAGTTCTTATAGTAGTTGTGATTGGATTAATTATATACTTTGCCGTCTACTATAAGAAAGATGAAGTACCTCCGGAGACAAACGCACAAGTAAAGAATATTATCGACCAACTACCAACGGCTATGGATAAATTTCTTAAAGCGCTGCATTAGATAGTTTTTTTTAAACAAATTTTTTTATGATTTAATTATGGTTTTTTTTTTGTCTTTAGATAGAATGGCATTAACTGCTATTCGATTTTGTAGGTTACGATATACGTTTATAATAATAAAATAAATTTTGTGTATTTTTTGTTAAAATTAAAATTTATTTAAAAAATCCTTATTACAAAACCTAAATTTGAAATATTCACCATCACCTACTATCTATAGTCTTTCGCCACTTAGTGGGTAGCTTATAGATGACTTTACAATAGAAGTCTCGTAATTTCGTACGAAATAGCCATTGAGTCGTTTTTGTATAGCTTCAAGTTTTATAAGTCATTCATCTGCTAAATAGCACTGAATCGATCTGGACAGAGAAGTTCTTAGTCCAAGTTGAAGATCATTTCATTTGTAACTTTGTCATGATGCAAAATGAATTTTCGAGTTCATTTGACCGTAAATGATTCTTTTTCCTCAACAGCGCCACTCAGTGTGGCTAGTTGGACTTGATATTGTTCAAATCTGACAATTTCATCAGGCTTTCGAAGTTCGTACTAGGTGATTTTTTTTAAATCTCACCAAATCCACAGTAGCACGTTCTAAGCATGAATATTCATTCGACTTCGCAAGATATATACGTAGTTATTTTGGATTAATGGGTGCTCTTCGTCGTGTAGGATTGTCTTGCAGGATCAATTGTTTATAAACTTAATCATTTTAATAGTTTCCGCTGTTAACTACTTTTAAACTGATTAATAAGTTGCCTTTGTTGCTGGTGTTTTATTTTTTTAGAAAATAATATATCGTGTAAATGAAAATTTGATATACTATAATATAAAAAAGACTTAGAGTAATACAAATTAAAAATAAAATTTCACAAATAATTTTTCAATTTAAATAAATCGTTTTGATTTCTTCTTGCAACTTTTTTATTTTTATTTTAATTGATTGCCCAGCTCAGTTGCGATTTGTTAATTCCCACAAAGCCTTGTAAAGAGTTGAGCAATTTTTCGGGATGGGCAACTTCATTGCGTTCGTTTTCACTGTTTTCCATTGTTTCAATTTCTATTGCTAGGTATGAAAAACAAGCGCGACCTCCTTGCATCAAAGAAGAAGAAGAAAATATCATCATTGATTTTTAAACAGGGTTGTTGTGAACGATGAAATTAATTGTTGCCATAACTACTACAACAGCTTTCAGTATTTCAGTATTGTCTCAATATCAAAATTATTATTATTATTAATTTTTGACATATCTTATATATTTAAAGGCTTTGCATTAAACGATTAATTCCCATCTTATACTCGCATAGTTTTTGTTAATTTGAATTTGGGATTTGAAAAAGCACAGTGCAATTATGCCAAAACAAAATTTTTTTTCAAAAGAACTATATTGCTGTTACCTCATAATTTCACCGAAAATTTCGTAATTGAGCGCAGTCGCGGTACTTGTACTGCTAAAAACATACTGTGTGATTATAGGCAGCTGTTTCAAAATCAGACAATTATAAAGATTATAGGCACCTTCACATAGTTGTTCGACAGACTCATTAAAAGTCTGAAAAATACGAGTGCAGTTCGCTTATTCTTAAAGTTGCTCTAAGAAAAAAGAAAGAAAAAGGACACTTGCGCGTGCATAATTGCTTGCTATCTGTCTTAATCTTTAAAAAGGGTATTTATTGTGTGCCTAAATAGCGTGAATGTCTTGTGTAGTGTGATACAATTGTGACAAAGAATCAGTGCTACGCCATTGTCCGTAAGGGCAGGTTACTTGAAATTCGTGACGAAGTTAGAGAGTCTTCCTTTTTCTTTTTATTGAAAAAAATGTCATCAAGCTTGGATACCAGTGATGTATATCACACTGCTTTGGATTCTCTAATGGATTCATTGCACATTTGTTCCACCCCTAAGGAATTCCCAACTAAGTGGATAAGCTTTACATATTATAGCACCGTTGAAAAGCCCGTAAAAACCAATATAAAAAGTGATGGCACCGCGGATAACGCTCAGGCATCAAAGATTAGCAACCATAAGGAGACACCCAAACGCTATATACCCATTGCTAGAAAGCAAAAATTATTTCACGAGACATCAGCAGCCTTACAAACATGTAGTAAAAGTACTGAAAATCAACAGGAGCAGAGCACTGGAAAAATGGAGAAGATAAGAAGTGGTTCTGATCCAATTATACCAAAAAAGAAGCCTTCTCGTGCTTGTTTGCGTGTATAATTTGGGATAACATGTGCCCGTTGGAGATCACAGATAAAAATTTTTTCTAAACCGAATTTCTTTCACAATGATTTAATTTCGTGTGCAATTTGTCACGCGGCGTGTACAACTACTGTGTACAACAGACAAAAATTTTTAGGTTATAGCAGATGAATCATCTTAAACGCGAAGTGCTTTACTAATCATAAGGTTTTATTCTATAATTTTGAATAAAAAATATATGTGAAATATAAAACAAAATCTCTCGATAAGTCTAAAATTCCCAGTTCATAACATGTAAATATGTAAGTATGTAGTTGTTTCAGTAGCGAAAGGATTGAAGCGATTGCAGACGTGTACCAATGTCTAATAAAATCTCCTAATGAAGAGTGATAGGAATATGCTTCTTATTTCCCTACTTTGTTCATCCTTTTATCTATTATGAAATATTTATATTTTCGCTTATATAATAATAAAATAATATATAAACAAAACGCACTCATGCGTACATATAAATCCTACAGTCAAATAATTTCTCTTTTTGTTTCTGTTTGTAAATCTATTTTTTTCTTCTCAGTGATTAAGTGCCAACAACAACATTAAGCAGCACGCTCGATTACAATTCATTCACTTGACAATCAATATGATTTGCGTACACTACTAAATTAATGTATAACAAAAATTTCAAGATTAATTCTATTAGGCAAACTATATATAGAAATTTGATGAAATTCTATCCCATGATTCCTGACTTCATCTTCTGTAATTAAATGAAATTTTAGAAAAAGATCTCCATCCCAAGCCGGGCAAAATGCAAATTTTCAGAACTCCCATGTACTGCAAGATATTTTTACGATTCAAAAGAAATCTGATAATATAAATTGAGCCGAGTCGAAAAATTCATATATCGAATAGAAATAATTACATTTTCATAGAGAAATTAATTTTTTAAAAATCTTTTAAATATGCTTTCGATTGTGTATAAATAAATGTTTTCAATATTTAATTGTTTATACACGAAATTTTTCTATACACTTATGTGTGAAAGTGTGTGCTCTATGAAAACATGCTATTTAAACTTGTTATTGCTCTCATTTTCTACTACTGGGAGAAAGGCATTTGTAAAGATAACATTGACGAGTTTTGATGCGATCACTGTCACTGTCAGCAGTAATGTATAAAAGCTTTGACGCTGATTAAGGGGAAGAAAAATGCCTTTTATTATTCTGTACGGATGCTCGAAAAATTAAAAATGATGTAGTGGATCCCACTGAAGATTTATAGATGTCCTTGCTGATGACAACAACATAACTATTTCAGTACCTTCTTACCAAGAACAGCGTATTCTATATAATGATAGTCTAATGATATAAAGGGACATAAGGACATAAGGACATAAATTTACAAATTAATTCCAATTGAGCATCTCTAAGAGTGGCTATTACTTTGTTTGGCTGAATTTTCAAAGTTCATTTTCACTTCAAATTGCTAACACAAGAAATTTCAGATCTTGATATTAGCAGAATTTCACATTCCTCACTGGGGTGTTATATTTCGAGTATAACTAAAAGTCAAAGTAAAAGAATAAAAAGATGAAGTCCGCTTATCTATATAAAGTTGCGAAATAATAATTGTTTCAATGAGTGGATAAGGAGAAGGACAAAACCATATACCAATTAGACTTATATACGAGTAGAGTATGCGCTGCAAACACTTCACACTCTTTATGGAAATAGAAAATGAAGTGTTCAATCGAAATGAATTACGTACGTGCCAATTGCATATAGAAGATACATAATATATGCATGGAAAAAAGTTTTTTGTTCCATTTTTAGATTAAATTGTATTAAACGATTGTTTATTGACATTAGTTACATATATTTGTTTGCATAATTCTCTTAAATGTATCTTAGAGATAAAATTGTTTTAAAATTACGTTTAAATTGTATATTTTTTAAGCTTAACATCTATAACACGAATACAAGTTTTCGCCTTCGGTCAACAGTATAGACCTTGTCCTTCGTTTTTCTCTGTGTAATGATAACAGTAATCTTTTTGAGACGGTGTCAAACCCATGCAATCTACCTCAGCTTTAAACTGTTCCACACCACCCACGCCGACCAGATAACCATTCAATTTCGTGGCTACATAAGAAGTTTTTAAGAGTTTTGAGTTAAGATTAAGAGTTTCACAAAGATCGCGATGACCTTGCAGACGATATTTTTGATGATAACTAGTCGTAAAGTAAATAAATATATTGGCAATAGATTTGCGAATTACAAATGTTATGCTAATTACTTACTCTTCTGCTGGATAAAAATTGCGTTTCGGTGCTATTTCTGTGGTAATGACTTCAGGGGCACGTCTCTTTTCTTCCTCAGCTTTCGAGAGTTCAGCAATTTGTTTTTGTTCATCGTCGTGATAAAGTATTAATGACATGTATTGCCTTTTGATTACCGTGGTTAAGCCATATTCATGATTGTTCCAAAATATATGTAAGAGTCGTTGATACGATATCACTGAAGGGTCATAATCAATTTCGAGAACTTCAGTATGATCACCTCTACACGCCGATATATTTATCAAGAGACAAAGAAGAAATTTCGATTAGTTTAACACTTACGTGAAGAGTAACTTACAAATTACGGTACGTTGGCATGTCCTTTGTGCCGCCAGCATAGCCTACAGTGGTACGTAGAACGCCGCGAGTTCCTCCGTATAAAGATTCTGCACCCCAAAAACAACCCATACCAAAGGTAGCTGTTTTGAAGGCTCTATTCAGATAATGCACTGGTGTTATATCCAATTCTTTTTGCTCATTACGTACAATACTCTAAATGACAGAAGAAGAAGAGATAAGAAAAAGCAAACAACTTCCAAAACAATTAATAACAATTTTGGCACATTTACAATGCTTTGTATGACGGTGTGAAATGAACTAAATATGCAATGCTTCAGATCGGTTTGACTTGCTGAAGCCAGTGCTAAGGAGACTACTGCCATCATAAATTTAAAAGCCGTCATAGCGCTTAACCGAACCACACGCGAATAAAAACCAACAAATATTAAATTTTGGGCGAATGAAACAATTTTCACGTATTGTATTGAAATACTAACCAAACGTTGGATAACGGGGTTCAATGCACGTAGCACATAAACTTTATTTGCAAAATATTATTTTTCAGTTTCTGTTTAGGTCGCATGCCGCTTGAAACAAACGCAAATGCACACATTAACACAGGCGTTTGATGGGTACTTAAAATGAGTGTAAGAGAGCACATTATTCTATTGAAAAATGGAGAAGGCCAAGGTCATGAAAAAAAGAGAGAAAGGAAATGAAGTGAAAGCAAAAAACAAAATATTGGTATTTTAAAAAAATGATTGAAAATTATTTAAAACATTCACAACTGTTTGATTTACTCCAAATCGGCTTAGTAGGCGTGAAATCATTTTCTTTTATTCAAATACTATATACTTCTTGACAATTATCAATACGCGATTTTACTAATTACTTCTACGTTTTAGAGAAGACTAATTGTGAAATAATATTTTGTACCGAAAGTTTGTGGTAAAAGCTTTCTACTGTTTATAGAAGAAGAATTGCTTTTAAAAAATCTTAGAATTATGAGTGGTAAGTTTATCTTTGTTTTACATTCACTCACCAAGTCCTTCAATTGTGGCGCTTGAATTTCTTCAGCGTTTATAGACATTTTATTATTTTAAACTTCGTCTGGTTGAAAGTATTTCAAAAAACTGTCGATTTTATGCGTAGGTAATCGATTTTTATACTGCTGCTAGCTCGAGCTTTTCTTGTCAATTTTCTCTACACTCTCGAATGCTCACTACAAGCTTTTTATTTATGTGAATTTCCTGCCAATCTTGAACTCAACAAATGTATTTTTGTGTTTGTTCTATCTTACGATGTTTGTTTTGACGAATATTTTTAAGTAAAGATTTCATTTATTTGGTTCGAATTTAATTCTACTTAAACGTAATATGAAATCTAAGAGAAACATTTGAATTTTTATTTCTTTGGGATTATCGGTAACATAAAACCCGGCCACACCGGCCTTATGCAAAGTGGATTGTTGGTCTCGCACTTTTTGATCCAATAATGAAATTAATTTCATATCAGTTTCTTGTAGTTTTCTCGTATGCTTTATTCTCATTAATTGCAAAATGTGCTGCAACTCTTCTTGGTCATGAATCTTCGAAATCCACTCTTGAACCTCAATTTGATATTCGTTTTCTACTTGTTCACGTAGTTGATGTAAATGTTTCTCGGTAACGTGCTGTATTTCCATTAGACCCTTAACAATTTCAAAAATGGTATCGTTAAGTAAAGAATTTGCCAGTTCAGTGAGGAGTTCATAAGAAATACGAGATTGATAGACTCTAAAAAAAATAAAAATTTTCATTATAAATTTTTGCGTACAGTTTAAAAATAATAATCTATATACTCTGGCAAATTGGATTGCATTTGCTTTAATTGATCAACTAGAAAATATAACTTTCTTTGAAGATATTCAGGTGTCATATTTTCTTCTGCATTTCCAGGGGATATTTTACACTTCGTTTGGTCCATTCTTTAAATATTAAGTACCTTTGCAACTTCTTTACTTCATTTTGTTTATATTACTATTTTTTTTTTTTTTTTTTTTTTTTTTTGGGTGGAAGACGTCTTTTAATTGTAAGTATATTGCAATCATAGATAATTATTTATTTCATATGTACGATGGTTGCCAAGAAATGTGTTTTTTATTTTATTTTGCGCTTTGGCCAACCGTTTCGTTATTACACATCGTAGGCAAAAGGTTAACACGGGGATGATAAAAGAGAAATGCAATATAAAGACAGGGATAGTAAAAGAGATATAATGAACATATATATGACAGCAACACATGTTTCTTTTGTTTACATGTGCTTGTTCTTGTTCGTGTTTACGCGTATTTCTTTGGCTGGGATGCAATGAAGCCGCGTTTATATTCCCATAAAGACAACCAAATCCGCGGCTTCATTGTGTTCATTTACATTTTTTTCCACATGTTGAAATTTGACGGAGTATAAACGCGGTATCATTTCAATTTCGGAATAGATGTTTGTGTAAGATTATTGTTTAATGTTGTACTACTTTTTGTCCCATTCTCTTTAGATGCCAAATAAATGACAAATAACAAAAAGCTTCTTTCAAATTTAGAATACGTCTATTGTCATCAATATATTCCCGTTACATTCCTAAAAACCATTCCGTCGTCCAAATTTCTCATCATCTCTATCAATAAAAGAGAAACTTCAGTATATTTTTTCTTCGTTCTTTCCTTATCGTAAAATTGAACTCATCTCGGTGTGTTACCTCCAATAGAGTAATTTTTAGCTTGCAAATGAGCCATTTTAGAATTACTTGGACGATTTTTTGTTAAATTAAATCTTTAGTAGAATGAGTATGTTTCCTAAATATAATATATAAGAAAATCAAAAAATTCAATAATTTTGTAATTTTTTCAAGTTTTATTTAATTATTATTATTATGTATATAAGTTCTTTCTTCAATTTGACTTTTAAGCGATAAGACATGATTTAGTTTTTTATTTATGTTTACATTTCCTATTCTGGTTTAATTTTCTTCACCTCAGTGGCATCGTCAATTTCGCAGCTAGGAGAATATTCATAGATGGATAGATGGACAGACGGACAGATTGACAAGCTTATAGTGATTCGACTTTTGATGCGGAGCTTCCTACTAGGTGTTGCAAACAAAAAGACATGGTGTTGCAAACCTCCATCCTTCGGTGGTGGGTGTAAAAATAGAGAAAAAAAGTTGAACATTCAAATATAGGAGAGCTAAGTTAAATATTATTAAGTAATATTAATAAATATTCGCCTAATGGTGATCAATAGCTAAATGTTACACAAAAAGCCTAATTGTTTTGCGCCACATGATTCTACCAGAGAAATGAAATTCACAGAATATGAAATGGAGACGGGTTACATTATCTGAAACTATGTAAATTATTTTTATACCCACACTCGTGGGATGAGTATACATTCATTTAGTCAATTTATTTGCAACAACAGGAACAAAGGTTCAGAGCATCCATAAGGTATACATATTCTTGGTCAGCATCAAATTTAGAATCGATTTAAACATGTCCGTACATCTATGTAATGTGTGTGGTAAACATACTGAAAATGGGCCAAATTGATCGAACAACATACCTATAGTGAAACATAAATAACAGGCCCTTTATCAGCGTTTTTTGCTCATTACTCATAAAATACAAAAAGAAGCACAATAATACAAAAAATGAATTCCATGGACATCGAAACAATGCCATACTCACCAATACTGTAAAGCGTCGAAATTCGGTTTTTTTCGCATGTTTTCTCTCAAGATGTAGGTAGGTGTAGGTGGTAGGTATAAAAGATTCGATTTTTTGATGCCTCTGATTCATCTAGCTACGACTTCAGAGTACTTGGGAAACCTGACCATTTCGATCTCATTTAAAGAATAATGTAGTTTTTATAAAAATTCGATCTCGTCGAATAATGCTGCGATGGCAAGTTCTACTGCTGTATTAGCTTCAGTACATTCTTCTACTTTAGGAACTGAAGGAGTTGATTTATTCATTGGATTTAATTCAATTAGGATTAACAATATTTATAGCAGGATTAGGGGCTAATTATGAATTTGATTTAAAAAAGATTATTGCATTACCTACGTTAAGACGATTATATTATTATTAATAATGAGAATTTTTTATGTATAGTATTTATAAAATTAACTTTCTTTGCATTTATTAAATCATGCATTATTTGAGGCTTTATTATTTATCAGTGTATAGAAGCAATTATTCATAATATGATTAATAATCAAAACTCGGTGAGAAAACGGAACAAGAAGACATAAAGAAACTTGTGTTTGAAGCAAAAAAAAAGCAAAAGTATTATAGAAAAATGTAATACGTTTCAAGAAAAAAGGACACTTTTAACAATTAACAATTTTCCCAACTAATGATTTGCATTAATGAAATAAGAAGCATACTTTTTTGCGAATATAAAATAAATACGATATATTCGAAACTTGGCATTACCTTTATTTTATCATCTGCTTTCTTCTTCTATATTTGAAGAAATCAGATGCTTATAAATTTTTTTCTGAGTGCACTAAGATTTCTCTTCTTTTTATAAGAGAGAACATAAACTTTTTGAGTTATATTCCATTAGTATAAAGCTAATACGGCACTTTAGTTAGCACGTTATTTTCTCATAATAATTTACAAAGCACGACAGTCAAATTGAACTAAATTCTTATAAGAAAATATTCATTCAGCATATTATAAAAATTATAATTAAAAAATTAAGTTGTTACTTAGTACAAAAATAAAAACAAAGAAAGAATTGAGGAATAAAGAAACCCTTAACGATTCTAATAAAATCGTTATCTTGACTTAAAAAGTTCCTAAAGAAACCAAAGAAAATAGTCTTGGCATAAACAGCAGAGCACAAAAATGTATACTGTTTCTAAAGGTCCCAGTAAAATTGTGGCCAAAACACGTAGAGGTAAGGACTGCGGGACTGTTTTCCCAAAATGAAAGATTTTTCTTTAAAGGAAATTTATAAATTGTTATGTCACACATCAAGGAAATATTTGTGAGCGATATTTAGTGAAGTACTATAAAGAGAGCAACGAGTGGCAAAGAAACCGAATGAGTGAAACACAGAAAGTCGAGAAAAAAAAAGAATATTACGGCCATAAGTTATGTTCTATGCCGGTTTTTTTTTTAATTAACAAAACTTGCAAGAATTTATTATATTTTCAATTTATATAGTTTAATAATTGTTTTCAAAATGTGTTTTCTTTGAAAGTAAATATTTTTATATTTGCATCTTTCCAGGCTTATCGCAAAACTTTGAAAAATTCGAAACAATTAAGGAAAGCAGCAGGCGCAACAACGACTCAAATAGCCCCGAAAAGAATATGTAAGTATATGTGAGATGTGAGATGAAGAGGCGAGAAGAGGTGACGATTTATACAGTATGAATTGCATGTTGTTGAACTCGAATTTTCATGAATAGATTTGTCTGTTACTTAACTGTAACATAAGCGCAGATAAAAATCGAGGAATGAGATAAAAGGAAAATTATAGAAATATACCGGCACTGCGTAATAAATGAGTGAGAGAAACAATAGCACGTGATTTTATTTATTAAATTTATTCTTTCACTAAACAGTATGAAAATATGCAAATATTTGTATGTACGTATCACATTAAATTATATTTCATGTGATTTTGCATATCTACGTATGAACTTGAAGCCTATATACGTACCTACATACGTATATAAATCATATGTTGTATGCAGGTTTATATAAATTTTAGGTTGCATAAATGCATACAATTTAAGTAAGAAGAGCGAAATTCTCCTAAGTTGAGAGACTATTAAGTTTGTTCTTATTCTGATCAATCAAACTGCTGTTACATAAATTAACTGACTGACAACAACAGTTTCATATAAAAATTGACACTCGGAAATCTTATTTTTGTAAAATGCAAAGATCATAATCAAATTGGTAATATATATATATATATATATATATATATATATATATATATATATATATATATATATATATATACATCATTTAATGTCATTTAAATATAATAAAGGAATAAACAAAACTATTTTTATATTTATGGTTTAGGTCGAAACTCTGACACTCGTCATATGCTGCAATATAGCCTAGAAAATTTTTTGGCTATACATTGGTTTTCCATTAAAATATAAATTTATAAAATATAAAATTATTTGTATATATTTTGTACTGTCTATGTACAGTTTAGATCGGTATTTAAGGCTGACCCCTACAGCCCCGTTACGTTAATTTTAAAACAATTTTAATTCTGCTATCAATACTGGTTTGTGACGGGATTGATTGCGAGCATTATGATTCAGTTGATACTAAAGTATTGCTTGCGTAACGGTTAAGCTGTTTGTCAATAGATTGATTGTTGTCCACTTTTCAAAGGGAACTAATAGCCGCATTCCGAGTAACATAATAGAGGCGTTCTCACAAATGACGAGCCATTTTTTTTTATAGTTTTGACTTCACGACCTTATTTTACAACAACATTGATATTGCAGAGTTCTATTGGAACTATTGCTTTAGAATTCCGTATTTGATGCGAAGTGACACAAGTTATTGCAAGAAAACGTGGTCTCTTCGTATGATTAGTGACCGCTCAATGTTACAATATACCTCTAAATTATATAATCAATCAGTCCTGACATAGGTAATGTTTGACGTGCTTTCAAAAGATTAAGTCTTTTAGTTTTTAAGTTTTGCGTCGGTACCTATTCAAGGATATATACATTATTTCTTTTGCATCATTTCATAACTCAACTAGAGCTGTTGTTTTTGTATTCGAATATTTATTAAGCATACAGAGCGTGCAGGTAAAATGTCGATATTTTTGGGGACGATCTAAGAAATTATTTCTCGAAATCGAAGATCGATATGAAATTTTATTATATTTTAGACATGGAAGTGGAAATTTTTCAATTTCTATGCATTTCGAGTATTCATTTCTCAGATGCAACAAAGACATCGTGAATTCACAAGTAGGCATGTCACTTGGACATAAAGACGAGATGTATTAGTGGTGGTTTACGAAATTTCGTTGTAAAAATTTTCATTTCCAAGCCAGTTCTCACTTGGGCAGTGAGAAACTGCTTTCGATAAAATGGAGAGTTTAATTTAGTTAACTCTGGCCACCGACATCAATTAAGAACACGTAAAGACGGAATCTGGTTCTTGTGTTAACAAAGAACATTGCGCGAAATTTTGTTGTTAAGTCTCTCTTGTGCATATATTGTGTGCAATGCAAATGCAATAATAAATTGAATTGAATAAGCAGCTGCGGTAATAACTATAAAAATATAGAGTAAAGAAGCGTTACAATACTATTCATCGCACGTCACTGATAACGTTTAAGATCTAATCGGAATTCAATCCGGTTTTTTCACTTAAGCTTTATAATTAGTTTAGAAATTTGTACATTAATAAACTAAATACATAAATTTTTTTAAAATCTGGTTTTAGCGTACCGCGTCCAGTTTTTCAAACCAAGAAGTTTTATACCCACACAAAGATTGTTGAAGAAGAAGCTATTACGCCTCAACATGAGGAAATCATTAAATACATAAACGATTGTAAGTTGAAAACTTTATTAATGTTACGTATTGGTGAGAATGGTGCAGTAAGACAATATTTTCATTTCTATAGCTTGGAATATAGTGGTAGCTCAAAATCCGTACGATCGAACGCCGAGTAATCTACCCATAGCTGATGCCAACAACAACACCGGTAACGTCATGACAAGTGATTTCACGTAATATAATGTGCTAAAAGTCTCTTTTACGTTTCCCCCGCAGCTACCTCCCTGACTAAGGCATATACCAGTTCGGCACAAACGGCTTCTTCACTTTATTGCGTTGAGCCACCAAGCCCGGTTTTAAGCGACTTCAAACCCTTTGATCTCGAATCGTGGTGGGGTCGTCGTTTGTTTAACAATATCACAAAAAGTCTGTGAATTTATACTTCGCAGGTTGCGTTTAACTTTTCATAAGTGTAACTTGGTACTTTTAAGCTTAAGTTAAAACGAAAAAAAAAAATCGCTTGCAATTATTATGCATGTATTTAAGCGTGTCAATCATTAAATGCTTCAAATAGAATCCTTTTTTCCACAGCTCATCTGTTCAAAGCTCCATTAGTTATTTTAGTAAGTCTTCCTTATAAAAGATGATATTATGTTAAATTGTTTTTTTGATTTATTCATAACAATTAGTAGTTCTTTAAATAAGTTTTAAAATTCAAAATTCAGTACCTTTATTTCTTAGTTCTGTTATGTTATGTTAAATTTAATTGAGAAAGAAAAAAAGTAAAGAGACACGCGCATAGACACAACGAAACTTTAATGTGATCTTTTGTTTTTATTACTGCTCAGTGGAAACAACAATAAACGATTTATTTAAATCGACCAGTTGTAGTACTGAAACTGCATTAAGTTCATTCGTATAGTTCGATATCTTTAATCAATTGCTACAAATATTGATTAAACTGTTTGGCAGCGTGCTTAGTATAACCTCCCCCTTACGTTTGTCCATCATAAACTAGTGACCGATCGCACAGTCACTAGCATGCATTGAAGTTTCACGTAACTGCTGAATCTTGTTATACTGGAAGATAGAAATAAGAATTATGTAAGGATAGTTTTTCGATATCTAACAACTATTAAGATATCCTTTAAGGACCTCATGGTTTTTATACTTTTATAAGCTTAAATAAGAGCAGCACATCTCTTTAAAACGTTTCCAATAAAATTGAACCATCAGTCGATCGATCCAATATATAATCATCATTGTGGTTGCAATCTCTCTTTCTCATATTTGTGTACAGTTAGATGTCTCTCTTTTATTCAGTAACTGAGGTCTGCATTGTTTATGTAAAGTGAATATTGAATGGAAAGTTGTTTAGTAATAAATTTCTTTATCGGAATGAAGTAATTCATCAAAACTGATGGCATCCATTTTTCTTAAAATTATCTAGAGAACTAATAGATTCGTATGCTTTATTGCCCATTCAAAGGCCATGTTTTAATGACATCTCTTCTGTTTTCATCACTTTTTACTTCTTTGTTTTTCGAAGTAACCGAAAGAATACTGTGTATCAGATTCACAACAAATTGATTGTTCTTTCTTCTCCATGTTCCATATGTAGTTTATATAGTCTGCTAATGGTTTTCGTTCAAATAACGTTCTAATTCGAACACCGTCTGCAATATTTGCCCTGTTAAAGCTTCGTATTCAGATTCATTTGATTGTTCGGAACGTTTGCTTTTCTTCACTAACTTTTGGTCTTGCTGTGCTCCATGTCCGGTAATTTTTTTTTTTTTTTTGTTCTATTTGGTTCGTTCTTGTTATCGTTGTTCGTATTGGTAACTGTCTTCTTTTATAAGCTTTGATTTAACTGGCTTTCCTGTCAAGATAGTAGCACTTTTTTTCAAAATGAAATTTCGGGCACTTTCGTATGTCCGATCATGCCGAAATTTGCCATACACTTTTAGCTGTGATAACGACAAAATTTGAAAAAAAAAAATTTGATAAAATTCAATATGGTGCCTGCTACAAGGCATATAAAACGGTAGCGTTTCGGTCAAATATTTCGAACAATTCTGAAATTCTGAAATTTTGCATGCAACTTTAACTGCGATACGAAATGGTGACTGCACTGTTACTATAGGGCAACAAAAACTAACTTTATCGGATAATTAAAAGATGCCTGCAGATGGTGCATAGGAATTGATTGTTTTTCGAAAAATATATTACTTCGTATTGATCATAACTTAACTTCTGTTTCTGCTGCTGTTCTGTGAATAGATTAATATCACATAAAAGCTTATAAACACGTATGCAAGTTAAGTTAATTAAAATTTACGACTTAGTTTGCATTTGCCTTAGTGAGGATCTTGGTTTCTCTCTATTCAACCAATAATCAATAAATATTTATTAGTAAACTTACCACAGCGGTTATAGGAGGAAATTTTCAAATTTTTGTAAAAACTGATGATGAAATAATGTGTTTTTAGTCGTGTACTCTAAAATCTTTCCTTATATTATAAGGCCTAGAAAAATCAATACTGGATTTCTCATCTTATTAAGAGCTATTTATTCCTTTTTTTTTCCTACTCTATATGAAAGTTGCGATAAAAGATTTAAAGTGAATTATTTAAAATATTTTAATATTTTACAATTGTTGTTGGGGTTTTGGACTGATCATGTCCATTTAACGAGAATTGACTTTTCTATCCCATTTTTTGCACTCACCAAACAGCACTTACGTACAGACAGACCAGGAATTCGATATGTGTTATATTTGATCAGTATTTATATTACAAATGGAATGATCAAATTAATATACCCACATTTCGTATTCAGAACAAAATAAAAAATAAAAAAAAGACCAATAACTGAATGTTTCTTTCTAATTAGACGGTTTTGTGTAATGTTTTGGTTGGTATTGCGTCATATGAGAAACGATTTCATTAATAAAGTCCCCATGTGTTACTAGATGTAAAAATTATTCCTAACTAAATTTTTGAAATTAAAAATAGTGCTTATTAGAAACGACATTTTGTGCAAAAAAATTGTTTTTTTTATTTTGCTGACAGAAAGCAAAACTCTTGCGGGGTGGTTTTTGCGATTTTGATATTAAATCGTCTCTATTTTTTATCAGCCACTAAGATTTAATGATACTTCGCTTTGAATTAAGCAGGCAAAGTAGCGCCCTCAAGTCCATACAATTAGGTTCCAAATATTTCACACTTATTACTTGAAAATGAAAGCAAAAATTTCCGGTTTTTAATTCGTTTATGAAATTTAGATTCCAAATACTTCCACCGAAGGTGAGGGATATATTTCATTCGCAGACCCCACAAAGTATATATATTCTTGATTAGCATCAAATTAATAATCGATTTAAGCATGCCCGTCTCTCCGTCTGTGGTCAATTGGCCGCAAAAATGAAGATTTCGAATTTCAATTTGACAGAAACATTGGAAGTTTTTGCATGCCTGAAAATGAGCTAAATAGGTCAAAGGGCATGCCCGCAGTGTAACGTAAACTGAGAACACCTCTGCTTTTAAGAAAAAAGTTGGGTTTTTTTTTAATTAGCGGTAAATCAAAGCAGACAGATCTATAAAAAAAATCCATGTTCTTTGAGTACCGCGACAAAAACGGAAGAGTTCGATCATGCCTACTCGATATAATAGAGTATTGGAAATCAATTTCTTTGTCAAAACGTTTGCATCACAAAGAAGCATCAGAAACCCTATAATTGTATATATTCTTGATCAGTATCAATCAATTTGGAATCCATCTAGATCTACCCATCCGTTCGTCTATCTCTCCGTTGACTTATTTATGTAGCGTCTACTATGACAATTTGCCCGGTCACAAAAATTACGATATCTGGACAAAATTTGACAAATAAAAATAGAATAAGTCTGCCACGCCTACTTAATATTATATAGGGTATAAAAATCGAATATAATTTTTTTACTTGTTTTTGTTAAAAAATATTTTTACTCAAGAGAACATCAACAATTAGCTCAAATTTTCTTTATTTTGCGGTTAATATATAACAATTTTTAATACTTTTATTTTTATTTATTTATTTTTTTTTTTGTTACAAAAATTGAATTCTTTGTTTAAATATTTGGTATCGATTTTTATAAATACGTGTAAAAAAGGTTATACTTTACATGACATCAGTTTACATACACGTTTTAAGTTCACTATTGTAAGGCAGTTTTTTTTTTACCGCAATTGTAAATACATAAAAAAATAAATAAATTTGTCTTTCTCCAACTATTTGCGTATAAATGAATTAGGCTTCTTATAAGGTGAATGTAATGTAAACGTAGTTTTCGACCTCAATAAATTAAGATTTATGTAGACACTGTAGACACAACTTTTTTTGATATGTGCTTTCTAATTGCTTTGCCACTGTTGAATAGAAAAAAAAAAAAAAAAAAGAGATAAAATGATTACAATCGAATCAGTATACATGACTTAGATCAGGGCACAAACTTTTAATGTTGATGGCCCAGTAGCCGTACGTTCGGCTTCTTCTAGACGTCGTTGTTTTTGTTCACTACGCAATTGCTGTTGCCTCACCCGTTCCAGATCTTTAATGCCACGATGCTCGTTTTCATGACGACGTCTTTCGGCTGCTTCAAGTTGTTGACGTCTTCGAGTTTCCTATAGATATGTGCAAAATGCTATTATTGTTATTTCTTATGCAAATATTTACAATTACCGGTGAAGGCATCAAGTTAGTTTCATCTGCAGAATTGCTACAACAAGAACACAGCCCACCCATTTTTTTTTTTTTTTTTTTGAAGATTAGGAATATTAGTTAACGTAGAATCCTTACAATTGCTCACCAGAAAAACAAAATTATATCTGCATTGTTTACTTCTTTATAAACGATGTTTTATTATCTCTTCTTTTTTTCATTCGCCACAAAGCCATATGTTATGTAGCATTTTACAAAGCGTGAAAAGCGTATAAGCAGCATGCCGTAAGAGTAAAGTCTGCCACACAGCTGACCGCTTTGCTTATGCAATTATTTATTGTATTTTTTTCTACATATTAATATAATTAATACATATTTAAAAATGATTTTTATTAAATTCCGTCAGCGTTGGCAGTTGTTTAGAAAATGAGAAAAGAAAGTAGCAGGTACCGGAATTTAAAAAATTGACACTCTTAACCGGATGCGGATGTCAACTTACTTGTACTTCGTTTCGTTCGTGAATATCTGGCGCGTAATTATATAAGCAAAAGATACTTTTCAGAGTCTACGGGGTCATCATGTAACTTTCCAATAGTCGCTTTTCTACGGTAAAATACAACTGTGCAAGAAAAGCGTCACCAAAAGCGACAACAATTTTGATGTCGCTTCGCAATTTGCATTAGCACTGAGCATAAAAAAGGAAAAATTACTGCCACAACCTCTTGCACAGTTGTATTTTAAAAAGTGTATACAAAAGTATAAAAATATCTCTTAGAGTTATGTTTATAAGAAAAAACAGCAGTGAAAGTAAAATATAAATAATCCAAACATATGTGTACAATTATTTCAGCTCTATTTCTTGCATTATTTTAATGAAACTTTTTAATTTGTATACTTCCTTTTTACTTATTTATAGTATTTGTATGCTATGTATTATATTAGATATTATTATTAGAATATTTCCTCTCATTTTGGATTTTTCCCATCGCATGTGGATGTATAAAAATAGTTGATTCATTAGCTGCTAAGCTGTTCGAAAATTCTTTGAAAATTTGAGCTGGGTTTTCGTCCAATGAATTTTGCAATTCATTGTCTTCGAGCCATTTCGGTCTTCCAGTTCTTTGTCATAGATCTCAAAATTACCACTTTTAAACCGCTGAACCCAAAAACGGATCATAGGGATATGATGGGGCAGCGTCCTCATAAGCTTCTACAACTTTTTGATGGGCTTTGGCAGCAGATTTCTTCAAATCAAACAAGAAAAGTAATGAATGTCGAAAATGCAATTTTGAGCGTTCCATGGTTAACGTTTGTATACTCGAAATAACTCAATAATACTAAATAGAAAATTGTTAGTTTAGGTAGAGGAAGTTCAAAATCATCGAAGTTAACTATTGAAATTTGTCAGAAAGATTGGAAGCTTTTGCTTGCACTATTGGCATTGAAAATGGCTCAAATCGAGCAAAAGGGCATGCACAGGGTAGAACGCAAATCGAGAGCACCTCTGCTTTGAGAAAAAAAAATTGATATTTTTGTTTATTACACAGAAACCACAGCAGAGATAGATCTTTCATATTTATTGATCTAGCTATCTACTTATATCGGTACAAAAATGGAAAAGGTCAGTCACGTCACTTCGACATAATAGAGCATTGGATTTTAATTTTTATGTGATAACACTAAGAAAGATGTTCCAGAAATCTCATAAAATGTATATACTGTTCATCAGCATCAAATTCAGACATTAACCAGGCACATCCGTCCGTCCATCTGACCATCTGTCTGTCTGCTTATTTGTGTAATGTCTGAGACGAATTAAAATATCTGAATGAAATTTGGCAAAAACATTGAGAATTCTTTTACATATTTTGATATTGAAAACTGCGTTAAATCCGTTACAGTCCAGACCTATAGTATAAATAAACCCCAAATACTCCTGTTTTATGTTCTCACTACGATATTCTATAAAAATAAACAAATCTGCCATGCCCACCTATTAAGATTTCGTTTTCTGTTACCTTCTTTTAAGATAAAGGAGGCATATATAATTTTCTTATTACTTCTACATCTAATCTGCATAAGTTTGGCAATACTAAGCGATAGTGAAGTAACACAAAAAAAAAAAACAATCTTTGAAGAAATTTTTTCTTCTTGTTATTGTTATAGTGACAATAAAAATAAAAGTTTATTTTTCTTGACTAGCTATACCGCAGCAGTCGCATCTAGTAAATCCGCACAGCTGCAGACTCTTAATGAATTGCTGCAAATTTTGATTAAACTCTTTGACATCGTGCTTAGCTTGGTCCCCTTTATCCATTATCAATTGAGCACAGTGTACGCAGTCACTGGCGTGCGCTAAAGTTTCACGCAATTGATGAATCTTGTCAAAAATGAAAAAAAAAGAAACAAATTAGAATTAGGTCCATTGACTATTAAGATTACTTTTAGCATTGGACATAGGAAAAGGAACTAACCTCATAGTTTTTACGTTTTTGTAAACGTAAATAGCGGCAGCATACACTCTCAACACGTTTCTGGGAAGTTTGAAATTTATCTACTAATTGATCATATCGAGCTTGCAATCGTTCTGTTTCACATTTGCATTTAACCACTTGTTTCTCCTTTTTCAGTAACTGACGTCTGCATTGTTTATATGAAGTTGAGAGCTCATCGTATCTGTATTGAATGAAATAATTTAGAAAGGAA
The DNA here is from genome assembly GCA_000671755.1 of Glossina brevipalpis. Lineage (NCBI taxonomy): Eukaryota > Metazoa > Arthropoda > Insecta > Diptera > Glossinidae > Glossina > Glossina brevipalpis. Next base: position 580,144 of record KK351138.1, read on the forward strand.
AAGTAATCCCATTACGCAAACTTAAGATTACTGCCACATAAGGATATGTGTATATTTGAGAAGAAGAACTCGCGAAAATGTAAAGTTTAAGTCTCCTTGAATATAAATAAAATTCCAGCCAGACGGACGAATGGACTATGACTTTTTCAAATATATTTAATCGATTCTCTTTAAAATTACCTTTGATGCATTAATAGAGGACTAATCGATTCGTATGCTTCATTGCAAGCATTTAAAGGCCATCTTTGTATGACATCGCGGCCATTTCTGACAGCTTTGTCTTCTTTTGATTTCCGATCACCATTCACCAGTTCTTCTTCTTCTTCCGACGTGACTGAATCTACGCTGCGTATCAGATTCATTAGTCGCGTATTGCGTCTCTTTTCGTTTGCCAACGAAGTACGTAAATCACATACTCGTTCCTTTTGACGTTCCAAAGCCATGCGTAGCTTGTAGTCCTGCTGATGATCTTCAATCATATAATGTTCTAACTCAAACACTGTATGCAATATTTTTCCAACTAAAGCTTTATATTCTGATTCTTCTGATTGCTCGGACCGCTTGTTTTTCTTTGCCACTGATTTTTTTTTTGTTGTAGGCTTTCTTGCCTTTGGCTGATTCGTGTCCATGCAACTTTGGTTTCTTTTCTTATTCTTATTGGCGACGCTGGCGTTCTTGTCTTCGTTCGTAATGGTAATTGAGTTTCTCAATATTGCTTGTGTCCTGCTCGAATTAATTTCCAAGGACATCATATATAAAAGAACCCCTCGTCGATAGCTGCGTTGCTTACACTTCCAAAATCAATCTTAGAGAACCGCACTAAACTTGAGCTAAAACTAACGTCAAACTATTTGATTGCCTTCGTTTATAAAAATTATCCTTGCTTCTTACGACCGCAGTGAAGTGTAATCGTTGTCCCGTAAGTCAATTAAAACGAACATATAAAAATAAAAATTAGATCAAAAATATATTTATATTCCGTACACAATACTGAAGTTGATATAAAAAACTAAAAACTAATTCTATCGAAAAATTGAAAGATTTCTGCGCCTAACAGAGTGTGTATGGAGAGTCAATATTACAGATTGCTGGGATTTGAAAAAAAAAAAAAAAAACATTACGCGCTAATCGTAATTTAAAATTTGTTCTTGTTGTAATTCCTTTTATAAAATGTTATCACGTAGGCCAGCCAGTTCAGTCAATAAAATCTGTGATAATTGTTAATAAGAGAGCGCTACAGTTACTTCGCTGCCAGATTTCAATGACCTTAAATGTCGCTATTGTTAGTTGGGGAACATTGCTATGAGAAGCAATTTTGTCAAATAATAGTTTGTCTGATATTCTTTGCGATTTGTTCAAGCATCTTCGTGTATTCGTTGTTCTTCGTTTAATATTATAATTATTTTAGAGAACGCTCAGTATATAGAAAGCTTGCTTTTCCATCTGATTTATATACAATCTTGTGATATTTGTTAGACAATATCTTGAATTAATTGAATTGATTTCGCAAATAAAGTGATAAGAAATAGATTCAGACTTAACTTTAACGAATGATATAAGAAAAAAATTGAGATGAGGTTATTGTGTTATAAAAACTTTTGAGAATTTCATTGCGACTTAAGGGATAACGGCATTGTAAATTTTTCAAAAAATTTAATTTTTTTTATTGGCTTAATTTTTTCAAAAAAAAAAAAAAACATTACCTTTCATAAATGTTTTCTTTAAAATTTCGACCTCCAAACAGAGTGCCTGTCTTAAACGAACCCTTGCTAGGAAGTTACCGTGTAATCTCTTGCCCATTCAATTCTAAATTCTCTAATGCACTAACAGATGCCATTAGAAAGTACTCCTGATCATTTCAAAGTGTTTCCAAAGAAAAAGCAGATTTGAAGCCACGAGTGCTTCTACTAAAAAAATTCAAAATTCTCAATACAATTATAGGAATTAATAATGAATTTTGGTATAGAATTTTTTCGTCGTAATTTCGATTTACATAAAATGTGAAACGTCCGATTCTGCCTTTGATCGATGCAATAAAAAACGCATTTTCAAGTAAAAAATCATCGAAGAACGAGAACGGAGACGAATATTTAAACACGGAAGTCCAGAGATTATACGCTAATGGAAAAGAAATAGTAGATAATTTGCTACAATAAAAGAACATATCTGCAAACATATTCCAAAACAAAAAAAAAAGTGTTTTTCTCGAATTTTATGATTTTGAAATGCAAAAAAACTTCACGTCATTCTCTAGAGACAGGTAAGTAGATTAAATCTTTTTTTTTCTCTTTTTACATTCAAATTTGGGTCATCTATGCTGGGTGCCACACCTTAAACTAAAGATTTTATCAAAGATTGGGTACGGTATTGCCATTTTTAATTGTCTTTCAATGATTTTTTGAATACTAAAATGTACGCTTAATAACTAAATCAAACATTATTATTCCATTATCTTTCCTTTCATTTAAGAAAAAGAAAAAATTATTTAAAAAACTTTTTTTTTTTTTTTAGGCTGTTACAGTCACGTTGTCTCTTAGACGAATGGACAGGCAGATATAGCCAAGTTGATGTTGCTATTCAGGCTGATCTAGAATATATCTATTTTAAGAGTCCTACGGTGTGTATTTTTTTGAGTTACAAACCTCCAATTAATCCAATAAATCTTTATCGCGATTAAAAAAATGTTAAAAATTTTATTGAAATAATTAAAAAATGAAAAGAACAGTTTTCTTCTAATATTTTTTATAAATATCTTTAAAGGACAGAAAAGTTTAAAAAAAAATTTTTTTTTTAAATATCAAAATAAACCTGAAAAATATATATTTTTTTAAAAATTAATTTAATAAAAAAAAATGGAAAATAATTAGGAAAATTTGTTAAAAATGTTTAAAAAAAAAATGATAGATTTTCATTAAAAAGATTTTGTAGAAATGATTTAAGAGAAATTTTTCATTATTTGTCTTCCATACACAAGGGCAGGACGGCGGAATACTAGACGTGTCGTGCTGTTAGTAACAAAACAGATGTTTTAGCAAATGGCCGTTTAGATGTGATTTTTATTCCCCGAATTAACTAAATTTTAACTGTAGCACGAGCATCACTACCGTTAACGCCATTAATATAATTTTCTTGAACATCTTTAACCATAAAGTCAACTAAATTATTTAAATCATATTTATGCTGCCAATTCCAATCGCTACGTGCCTCAGAATCATCAAAAACTTGAGGCCATGAATCGGCAATCAATTGACGACTGTCTGGTTTATAACTGACATGTAAATTTGGTACATATTTACTTAAACGCTCAACCAATTCTTCGGGTGTAAACGACATCGCTGTTACATTATAAACGCGACGTTTTAATTTTTCTTCAGGTGCGCACATGAATTCATGGAGAGCTCTACGCACATATAGGAAATGAGAAAACCAAAAATAATTTAAACGTATAAAATGCTATAAAAAAAAGATTATTACCTTAAACAGTCCTCTATGTATATCATTGGGAGACGTGTATCGGGCTTCAGGTAACAAGTATATTTACCGGTTCTTAATGCCTCATGAAAAATGGCTACCGCGTAATCTGTAATTGTTTAAAAAAAATTTGTCCTGTATTTTTAATTTCTTTTTAGAAGAGGCTTTGCGTAAATAAAACGCTTTTGCCTATCAAGCCATTAACGCAGAACTAGAAAGAAATGATTGCAATGGATTTGTACAGTTTTTGCATCTCAATCAATTATTGGATTATTATTCTTTCTGGAATGGTATTGAGTGCAACGTTAAACTTACCAGTGGTACCGCCACCTGGGGGATCACTAGATATAACACCTGGGAAACGTAGACATCTAAAATCTAAACCAAACTTATGATAATAATACTCGCCAATTAATTCGGCGTGAACTTTCGAAACGCCATAGATAGTGCGAGGTCGTTGTATCTATAAAAGAAATGATCAATGATCAAGAAAAAAAATGTTTCATTCAATAGATGACAATCACATACCGTTACATTTGGTGTAGGATTACGAGGACTATCTGGGCCGAATGCCCCGATTGTACTCGGTACAAATATACGTAACTTGTATTGCTTGGCAAGTTCGATGACATTGTGTACACCTTCAATGTTGACTCTATTAGGAAAACGAAAAATTGTAAAAAATGTAGTAAAAACACAACAAAAATAATGAACAATTAAGCAAAAATTGACAACATTAAGGAAACATTTAAACATTTATGGTGAAAGTGATTGTGCATATGTATACATACACACTACCATACAGATGCACTCAGACGCATATGCGCGCACACACCCACACACACAAACATTTATATATATGTATATGCAGGCATACCTTACCGCTAGCGGCACATTTTGCTCACCCACTGCACTTAGTAACGCTGAAAAATGTATTAACCAATCGACGCGATGGTCTACAACAATTTTCTGTAAGCCTTTAAAATCCAAAATATCTGCAAATATGTAAGGACCACTCTCTACTGCCGCTTGATTCGGTTTGATTATATCTGATAATATTACATTTTCGCTACCATACTGAGCGCGTAGAAGTTTTGCACATTCAGTACCCAATTGACCAAGACCACCTAAAATGAATCGAAATTTTACAACATTTTTTTCAAATTTACAAAAACCTCATTTTATGGGAATTCTACATTCCCCTTTTGTCTATCTCAGGCGAACAAAAAATTTTAAAGTGTATTATTTAATAAATGAAGATGAGTCAGCAGTCCGGTCAGAAATATTTTAAAATATTTTCATAAATATTTTTATCATATTTCACATCGATATGTGATGCTCTGATATGAATTAAGGTTTCTTGGCGAACGGAAGAGTTCCAACAATAGATAAGTTATGTGGACAGACAGACACTCGCAAATAGAGACGGAAATTCAAATTAATCAATTTAAATTATATACATGTTCTATAGAGACACAAACGCCTATTTCTCGACATTAAAACGGAAATTATAAATCTTTGCGTATAGACAAACACACATAACCTCAATATCAAGTTTCAAAAGTAAGGAAAACTGCTAAGGAACCCATATTTGTTGTAATATGAATTTTGTAAGCGTTACACGCGTATGTATTGTATCGTTCTGTAGACAGCGTTAGTTATCCACAACCATTATGGAGGCGTAAAATAATCTTTCATTTTATTTAACAATTAGCTTAGAAGGGATTCTCAGAGATTATATCAAGTTTACACATTTTTGATCAATTTAAAATTATTAATTGATCTATTTACCATATACGTATTCGCCTTTTTATTTGTTTGCCATCAGTAAACACTTTCTAGATCGCAAAAATTGAGCTGTCGACTTCAAATTTGGCAAAAACATTGCATGCCATGCTTGCATACCGATCGATATTGAAAATTAGCTAAATTAATTAGAGGATGCGCTTACAGTAACAAAACACGAGAAAATTAAAATTTTTTGTGCTTATTAACCCATAAACTACAATAGACAGAACAGTAAACGTTTCTATGTCTATTCTATAGATGTTCGTACAGTATCTGCATAAAAAACGAAGGAAATCGGCCACGCTTAACTAATATTACAGAGTAAACAAATTTTATTTTTTTTTGTTTAAAGTTCCGTTTGAAGAATATGATATTCATGTTTAGTTTTTTAGCGTCCGTAAAACTTTCTGAATTGTTCAGTAGCGGAATTGAATTTTTGATTGTATTAAATGAAAAGCTTTAACCACAATTTTTTTCCAAAGTTGAAGCTTTAACTTGAATTTTTTGCGCTTCTTTAACCGACTGTTTTCAATATTTTCTAGATTAACGCTAATATTTTCAATCGATCTTTTAGTACGTTGCGGCTCAGGTTTTGAAATAGTTGTGACCTGCTAAAGGCAAATATGGTGTTAGGTTTTGCTGACACATTATTTCGGTCCGAAGTTTCAAATTAGGAATTGATTTCGATAAACCGTTGTTACCTTTTTTTATAATGATCCCGTCTATCTTTTAAGACATAAAATATGTAACATACATAACATATAGTACAAAATATACAATATATAATATATGATATATAATATATAATATATAATATATAATATATAATGTATAATATATAATATATAAT
>KK351138.1:586657-606811 GCA_000671755.1 Glossina brevipalpis
TAATATATAATATATAATATATAATATATAATATATAATGTATAATATATAATATATAATATAAAATATATAATATATAATATATAATATATAATATATGATACATAATATATGATATATAGTACATGATATATAACACGCTTTAACATTTTATATTTGTCACAATTTTATACAAAACAATCGTGTGATCGTAATACGGACAATCTAAAAGTAATTAAGCCCTCAGCCGATCAAAATTTATATATTAATCTCTCTTGCTTTATTCATTATTCATATACCTACACACTCATGTTAAGGACTAGCTAAAATAGTAAACCATCTCATATGAACGCTTTCTATGCCATTTGTTTTTATATATATATATATATATGAACGTCACGAGAGGTCGTCACTACAAAGTAAATACGTAGTTTCTACAATAGATCATTTCGGAATCTCATGTTTAATGTAACACATTTTATTTTATACGAGGCGCGAAGCATACCAGTAATTAAAATTTTAGGAGGCCGGACAAATCCAGTAGTGTTGTGCACAGAACGCTGGCAAATCTCTGGTATTATGGATGTTGAAGTACCGGAACACAAGGTGCTTTGCACCAGCGCTGTAACGCATTTACGAAACATTTATAAAATCTACTTCACAAATGCACTCTAATTTTTGTTCAAATCTTTTATAAATATATGTTATTTGTCTGTATGTTTCTCTTTTCCGTTTTTAAAATCACTTAAAATAGTTTCAAGTGATTTATGTTATATTCGAAATATTTTTTAATTTTTTTCTTTTTTTTTTCGGAAGAGAAATATTTCACCTCCGTTGTCAATGATGTCTTCGATTCAACTGATTTCACTTTTGTAGGAATTTTTTTCTTTCCATCAAAAAAATCTAATTTGTGCTGGACGGAGATTATGATGTTGATGAGGATGTGAATGAATGTTGTTTTTGCCTTGCGTCTTTTCGTGCTATTGTAAAAGGGAGAATTGAGAGAGAGAAGGGGTAAAATAAGATCTATATACGCGCGTAAAGGTCGCGTGACGCTCAAAATTGCTAATACTGTTTCCGGGAATTGTCTTAAGTTTAGGGGATCGCAGTGAGAGACTACAGTTTGCGTATAAACATTAAGCGGCATACGTATGAAGGTACTTGCATAACAAAATGGGGCATTCGATCATTGAATGGTATAAGTTGTATTGCTCCAAAAGACATGGTGAGTTTTTCAGAACCAAAAATTACAACTAAATTGAGACACACATATATGATCAATTTTTATATGGTATTTCATGCTTTTTATAACAAGTTTTCCACAAATTTTGTATATAAGTTTTTTTAGACATTAGTTTTCTTTTATTGTCGGCAAACTGCTAAGGAAAATCATCTAAAAAAATCTAAATATACTAGGTATACTAGGTTTGTTGATCCACTAATGACGTCTAGAAACACTCTCTCATTCAACAGATTTACATTCATTTGCCACATGCGAAGTTTTCTCTTTTCTCTTTTTTTTTTATTATTATTTTTCATTAAATTCTGAATCTTTAAAGAACTAATATTTTAAATTTCATTTCTCAAATCATAGTTTAACAATGGTCAAAATATTTTGATAAATATACCAATAGAAACCGAAATAGTTTAGAAAAGCTCTGCAAACTCTTCTAGTAAGAAGGAAATTTCGATGCGTTGAGAGAGATCACGCGAACAAAACTTTCTTATTTGGCATACGTATGAATAAATATATGGTGACATAAAACATATTTTTATATCTAAATCTGATCAACAGCTATGCTGCTGTGTTATTGCTGCTATCTAAGCAAACATAGGCCAGAAGGTCTTTAAAAGGAAACAAACAAAACGTGAATATGTTTTTTCTAGTCACGTTATTTAAATTTTTATAAATTTTGTTCACTTAATTTCTTTTCATAATTAATTAAAATCTTAGTTATACACAATTAACAGATAGCTTTGCTAATAATGAAATGTATTAATTTGTCCGTGCGATTAGGCAAACCATTCTGTACAATATATACAGATGAGCATGTGATTGTCAAATCAATGGAATGCTTTTAGTACATACACTTCCCGCTTTCAGACTTTTTCATCTTTCTATGCGGGTATGAAAAAAAAAGAAAACAAACAAAAAAAAAATTATAAAATCTTTCGCATCTTTTACTTTAATGATTAACAATTAATTTGACCTTGAAATTGAAATTAAACAAAATTTCGTTTTCATGCATTTTTCCTTCTATTGAATGTATAAAATTACCCGAAAAAAGAAAAAAAAATACAAAAAAAAAAAAAGTAAAAGAATTCTATTAAGTTGGAAGCGAATTAACTAACACTCATCATCATTATCATCATCGATAATTATCGATAGTTATATTCGACGACAAAAATTTCTGATATTTGATTTGAGTCGCGGAGTACAAGTCTGATATGAAAGTAAAAATGAAGGCAGACCTTTATCGAAAGAGGAAAGAAACTCAATTCAATTCAAAGAAATGAGTGAAATGAGTCGTATCTTTGACACCAACCATCACATCACTTTTCTTATTAATCGTCAAGAGTATGTCAGCTAAGTTTAACGGTGTGACTTTAGTAAGTAATTGCACTAATCGCACTATTTTAGAAGAACTATTGCAAATTTTACTTAGTAGCTAAGTAGAGATGGATAATCTTCACTTTTAAACGCAAGCTATTATATATATATATATAGATGAGTGAAATTTTATTTTTCTATATTCTCAATAGGGGCGAGAGGCTAAGCCAAGAGGCTATATCGACTCCGTATTCTGGACTATTTTAGAATCGTCATATATTTGGGATGTTTACTAAGTGTTTCGAAATGGATGATGATATCAATATGGTATTAGCAAGTCTTTGCTGATGACCTTAAAATTATATACACACGTTGCTTTTGTTTATAGAATATTCATCAGTAAAAGCCGAGAGAGAGAGAGAGAGAGAGAGAGAGAGAGAGGGAGATTGACGCCTTTTTTGTATAAAATTTTTATATTGAATTTATGAATTTAAATTCCACACATCGATGTTAGCTACAGATAGTGAATTATTGAAAAAAAAATAAAAATATTAATTAATAACAAATTGTTATGAGCTCCATACGTATATTTATGTGATATATATAGGAAACGACCAAATTATTAAATTTGTATTCACTAATTTTACATTTAACCTCTGCAGTTAAGAGAGGTTTCACTGTCCATTAAAACTGAGGAGATCTGGTTTTAATCAAATATTATTTATTTGCAATTAATTAATCGCTAATTTTAATCAAAGTCGTATAAAATCGTTTTATAAAGTAATTCTGCATGACAACACGTGTATATCAGTGGCGACGATTCTTATATTAATATAATCAATTTTTTATATATATTAATTGTAAACAAAAAAGAAAATAAAAAAAAAAAAACCAAAAAAAATGGGAAAAGAAAAAGAAAAATCCAAAATATCAGAAAGTACATCTAAATGGGTGGGTATGTTAGGATTTGTTGACTTTAAGTGTGTTTCGTAATAAATTTTGATATTATTATATGTTGATAGTCATTTAATGATATTCTGTATGTATGTATGTATGTATGTAAGTGTACACTTAATAGTACATAATTTAAACAAATAACGCGTAGTCACATCACCATTGTATATAAATGAATGAATGATGAATCTTTGTAAATTTATACATAATTTGTAAATTTTTGTGAATAAGGTTCACATTAAATTTAATTTCATATATTTGTGGTATGGCAACGAGTGTGTGTGTATGTGTATGTTTATGTATACATTTGATAGATAATAAGCACTATACAAATGATATTAATTCCTTTGCCCGCGTCAGAGAAATCGTAAATATCTTTCATTAAACATTTGGAAGCAATTAGTGTTTAATTCAATTCAGTGATCTTGAACGCAAAAGGTAGATTTTTGATTTTTCACTTGGGCTTAAGTTGACATTTTTCATTACGACACTACTTACGTTAATTAAAATTTGTTTAAAAAAAGTTAAAAAAAAAAAGCAAACTTGCATTAGATCTTTGTCGCTCAGTTATTTTCGTTCCAGTACTAAAAACAAACCTAAACTGCTTCTTAGGTCATATCTTTGTATTTTATATTTCCAAGATATCATAGAGGCATTTTGTCATAACGTTTTTAAGGCAGAAATAGATACCTCAGAGTTTTCATAAAACCTATACATTTTTAAAATTTTTTGCCAGATATCTTTGGCTGAATATAAGTTGTTACCATTAATTAATCAGTATATATGAATCAAAATTCAATCAGACATCTGGCTGTTGATAGAAATATACACAAATTGATGACTCATTGTGAAAATTTATTATACTTTACTTTTGCAGCTAAATTAGGCGTAGGTTTAAAGTTTTTTCTAAACTTGGTCTATAAACTTGATTGTGCGATCTTACTTTCTGATCTAGAGAATGTCAACAATACACGTAGCTAAGAATATGCTGATTTAGAGTATAAAGGGATTCGAGAAAAAAAATTTCAAAAAAATTGGTAAACAAAATATGTTCTTAGGGAATATGAAATTTTTGCTAACCGAAGGATGGGTTATAATTATTTTATCATTATGTTGTTAACACCTAAAAGGAAGCTTAAGAAACCCGATAAAGTAAAGTGATCAAGTTCAAATTCGGAATTAATCTGTGCATTTCTGACCGTTTGGGTCTGTCTGTATGTCTGTCCGTCTCTCTGTTTGTATGTCTATCTGTCTGTATGTCTATCTGTCCGTCTGTATGTTTCTGCATGTCTTTCTGTCTGTCTGTCTGTCTGTCTGTCTGTATGTCTCTATCTGTCTGTCAGTAAGTCTGTCTGTCAGTAAGTCTGTCTGTCTATCTGTTAGCAAGTTTTTTTGTCTGTCTGTCTGTATGTCTATCTGTCTGTCTATCTGTCTGTCTGTCTATCTGTTAGCAAGTTTGTCTGCCTGTCTGCCTGTATGTCTATCTGTCTGTCTATCTGTCTGTCTGTATGTCTGTCTGTCTGTCTGTCTGTATGTCTATCTGTCTATCTGTGTGTCTATCTATCTGTCTGTCTGTATGTTTGTCTGTCTGTCTGTCTGTATGTCTATCTGTCTGTCTGTGTGTCTATCTATCTGTCAGTCTGTCTGTCTGTCTATATGTCTATCAGTCTGTTTGTATGTATGTCTATCTGTCTATCTGGATGTGTTTGATAGTCTCCTGATGGCAAAAATAAAGATATTGACTTCAAATTTGGCAAAAGCATTGGAAATTCTTGTATGCAAGTTGATATTGAACACCGGACAAATCGGTGAAAGGACACGCCCACAGAGAAAGGAGTAACAAAAGTTAATTAATATTATTTTATCAGTCGATTCTATATATAAAAGTTGTAAGCGAAGCAACTATATTCTGTAAATAAGAAATTTTGAGTATCATCGAGTCTGAACAAACATGTAAATATTTTTTGTTTTTTTTTTGTTTTTCTTTAAAAAAAAAATGCTTGAAATACACAAAATCTAGATAGAGTTTTTTGATAATTAATTCAGAGTTTCTTAATTTACTACCAAGAATGGATAAGCAATACTTCTTTAATTTTTGTAAAGAAATGAAAATGGAAAGACAAAGTCGTTATAGGCTGCATTGATGAGTCTAAACAAATGTATAAACAATAAATAGGAAAACAAGCATTTATCTAAAATTGAATAAATGTACAAAACTTAACAAAAAGTTTAAATTCATGACTTTTAGGTCGTCACACATGAAAAAATTCTTATGTTATCCGAACGCTTCGTTTCGACAAAGATGTACGGCGAACTTGCATATTGTACAACATGTTTCCATTTTTTTTTTAAGAAATACTGGAAAATACTTCCTATTTGATTTTTACTATTGCTTGTATGCGTATTTCAATACAAGATAGACAGTTTTGAAAACGCTCTGGAAGATTTTTAATATGCTTGTGTTTTTTTTTTCAAAACTGCAGGTGTGGGTGTCTAAATCGTAGTAAATAAACGAAGAAAAAACAAAGTGTTACAGAGCCAGCCAGTAAGACAATACTGAAGCAAAAATTTTGAGTAAAATCACTGGCTTGTGACCACCAACATTTGGCGCAGTGCATATACCACACCGAAAACGAAACCATGTAAGATTTCGTAAAAATGAGAAAACTGAACGTTTTTTTATTTTTGTATTTTTTTGCATTTTTTTTGCATTTTTTTTGTATTTTTTCACTTTATGCAATAAAACAACTATTGCTAGCATTTTCTTAAGCAATCACTGAATGTTTGTTTGATATTCAAAATTTCGCTGTAAACAGTTTTAAATTAGATTTCAAATGGAATGGTTTGGAAGACGCATCATAGATGCCTAATATATAAAAGGCGGGTTACATAGCTATTAGTTCTTTTTTCTTTTTCTTTTTCTTCTTTTTGTTTCTTTCAATTTTAATAAAATAACATCAAAGGATTTGAAAACGATATTTTCGTTATATTTTCGTCATTTCGTAAAAGTGATTTTAATTATACTACAAAGTAAATGAGAAACTATTTTTATTTATTGTTGGAGGTGCATGGAATAATATTGATTCCCTATGAAAATCAAAAAGGAACCAAAAATAAATTCAATTACGTAACAGAAATACGAAAATGAATTTTAAAAAAATATGAAAAATACATAAATAATTGCAAGATACGTAGGTAAATGCAATCGAAATATGAAGTGAATAAAGAAAAAAAGAAAAAAAAAACGGGATATGAAAATTATAAACGGCCTTGAAGCAAATTTTACTTATTCTGGTGCTATTTACTTAGTTTTGTTTAATTGTAAACAGCAATTGAAAGACTGAAATTGCTAAGAACAATACGCAGACGTACATTTGTTCAGAACTTCGCATCATTTGATTTTAAAGTCTTGAGATATTTCTCCAGATCCAGAAGATAGAAAAATCAACGGTATGTTTTAATGTTTTACTTTTATAAAGAGAAGGACGAGATGTCGCAAATTGTATTTAATGTTTATGTAAGGAATCATTACAAGCTTCTCTACAATGTTTATGAGTTTGTTTGATAAGTAAGTCTAAATGTCAAAGCATCCCATTCAGAAAGACTTATCGCATTATTATCATAAATATCAAGTAGAGGTAAAAGTCGTGATCATGATCTCAGGCAATGGTTATCCAACCTTCGTTTTCAAGTCTTGGCACTCATTTAAAAAAATAATAGAATAAATTTCATTGAAGGAATTGCTTATCGTTAGTCGCTGCTTTCTATTTCCCTTTCAGGTCGGTTATATACGAAAGGAAACGTTTTTGGATTCCATTATAAAAATAGAAGGATTATAAATCAATGATTACAGTAAAGGTTAATTATAAGAAGGAAGGTCTGAGTCTGAGTGCAGGGGAAAGATAAGCACATTCGTGTTCAGCACTATTCAGTTTTTCTGGATACGTTTCGCATTATGCGAACAAGCGTTGTCTTATTGCCTTTTGGCGTAGTATAGTCTATAATAATTATATTGATCGCTTTAACTACAGCAGTTGCCGCCAACAACATTTCGTAATAATGGTTTTGCTAAAAGCTATTAGCACGTTGTCCCCTTCTGTTAGGAGTATGTGGCTTAGCTTCGCCTAGCGTGTCACAGGCTTTCTTCCATTTCGGATTTTCTAAGCATACCTTTTATTATTGATTCAACAGCACTTTTTTGAATTCATCACAAAAACTAGGATTTCTCGACATATAATTCAACACATAAAAGGCTCGTAAAATTTACGTTCTCTAAACTTTGATGAGCCGTTTTTTAAATTTTGATGATCCGAAAAATAGGGCCTTATCGTAGAGTTGCCGCATCCTTAGCCAGTACGATATAATTTCTGATTATGTACTCACTTCAAAAATCTACTAAGGTTGATTGTACATCCGAAAAATAGAGCCCTATCGTAGAGTTATCACCTCCTTAGCCAGTAAGACATAATCTCTGATTATATCCTCGCTTCAAAAATCGACTAAAGTTGATTGTGAATCCAATAATAACAGAGTAAGTGTTTTGTGACTTGATTTTATTATGATAAAGCAGAAAAGACACAGTTTATCATAAGTTCCTTATGTAGAGTATAAACGTATTCACCTATCTTTAGTCAATTTAATAAAAGTAATGTTCGCAAAATTTTTTTATTTAGATTATTAAATGTCTACATTTTTGAAAAATTATCTAAAAGAAAAAATTAATTTTTCCTAAGGGCTTTGCGAAGTAATTTTAGTGTTTTAATTCTAGTAATTTCAGAGAGTTTCTGGGAGACGATTATAAGTCGCTACAAATATTCAGAGTTCAAAATTTCATAGTCAAATTCGGATCGATATCGTTCGAATATGTCAAGTAAAAGGGAAATGTGCTTTGATTGTAAGTTCAAATGTTGTTAGAAACATTTCCAGAACGTAGTCATCAAGATTCGTGACTTATAGAAAGCATTATTATATCGTGAAGATTGAAGGGGAAAATGTATATTTTCCAGGCATATATGTCTTTTTGGTTTTTCAAAAGAGGAAAAACTTGTCTCGACCTCACAAAAAGATATGTTCTAGAATGATTTGATTGATTTTCTAAATTTCGTTGCAAAGAATTTCGTCTTCAATATGTTACTCGGCTTCGGCATACTATTACTTACAACTCGTTAAGGTTTTACTTGACTTCGATCGATATATGAAGGTCTTAGAGATCGACTGTATAAGCTTAATAATGACTAATTAGCCGTTTCGATATTGGGTAATGCCGAGATTGCTTTAAAAACTCTCTCTACATTACTCCCCTTAATATAATTGTTTACTTAATTTCGTAACAAAATATTAAAAATTACGCCTTGTAGTTATGTAAAAGCTAATCTTATATGAGGTGTAGTCGAAAAAATGTATCCCATTGATGCATGCAGATTCTCCACTATAAAATATTAAGAATTAGATCTTTTTGTCATATTAACGCTTACTTTTCGTAGAAACGATCATATATAGAAGAATTTTCAAAAAATTTGCCCGATCTGGTCCTAATTTTTCATATCATTTGAGTATATCGAAACACTAATATTAAGCGATGTTTGTCGCGAAATCTTGAAAACTGTAATTTTTTTTTATATAACGACTTTTTCAAACTAGGGAGTTATATGGAAAACGGTCACAAAAAATTAATCCGATTCAAAATGCTATCAATAGTGTTCGTCCTTATCCCAAAAATTGCGTTCTATAGATTGAATAGAAGTATACATGGACAGACACCACATGAACAGATGGGTAGAAATCAATTCAAAAAATGATTCTGAAGCTCACAATATAATAAAAAAAAATAGGTCTATCGGAATTGTGCTTCTGGCTCTTACATACATTCATCTAAACTTAATATATCTTGTATCGCAAGTGGTGATGGGTATAAAAAATAAAACTTATTCCAATAAAAAAATGTTGTAAATTTTCAAAGAACTTTTTAACTTGAAAATTTGGAAAAAAAAAAAAAAACACCAAAATGAATCCCAGTACGCACGAGCAGGTTTTCTAAAGCGATTAATGAATGATAAATGAATAAAAGGAGGAAATACGTGTACCTTTTCAAATAATTTCTTAACCTATTTTCGTATATCAGTTTCATGCTTTCATGTTTATGATAACTTCTTTCATATGTATTTGATAATTGAATGGATTCTACTAAAGTGAAATTAAATAAAAAAAATGTTTGCACACATATATTTATAAAGTATGCAATATTACTATGACTATTTCCGTTGCACATAATAGTTAATGTGTTTCCAGTTCATAGTTTATGAAAATTGTCATAGAAAGCGTTCTACTTTGAATTTAATCTAAATCCCAGTGAGGAACCGTAATATGCAAATTATTTAATAAGTACTTTTTTTTTTAATTAAGTGCCATTTACTATAAACAAAACTCTTTAATGCGCCTATAAAGCGCAGAAATATTTGAAAAATAAAAAAAGAAGAAAGAAGAAAAACTTCGCACTCGTTATACGACATCATATCCATTTTCTCTCTTCATCAAGTGTGTATAAGTAACACTTAGATGCGCCATCATTATTAAAAACTTAAAACAGATACAAACATGATTATTACAAGCAGAAGAACGATTTG
This sequence comes from Glossina brevipalpis, assembly GCA_000671755.1. Classification (NCBI taxonomy): domain Eukaryota; kingdom Metazoa; phylum Arthropoda; class Insecta; order Diptera; family Glossinidae; genus Glossina; species Glossina brevipalpis. Next base: position 596,765 of record KK351138.1, read on the forward strand.
CAATGACGAACATGACAATAAACTCAAGGTTCGTTTGAAGCAATCATGATAATATCTGTCTATTACAAGCCAGATATATTAACTTTGACAAACAATTTGTAACGTTTTTCCTGGTCCAAGTTAAACGCTTAAAAGATATGGAAATAGTTTGTCTGTCTATCTCTGCATAAAATTAATTGCATTCAAAATTAAAACTTCAAAATCATTAGAAGAAGAATATTCAACTCAGCTAAGTTTTAAGTTATCCCTTCATTGTAGGTTATTTTCAAAAAAAAAAAAAATTATCATAATAAATCCAAGGACTAGAAGACTTAATATTTAACACTGTACTTGGGATAATTTCTTTACTATTATACACTAAATATCATCATAAGTGGGATGAGTTTTCCTATATATGTGATCTGGATGGAGCTGGTTATGCTTACAGTGCTGTTACCTCTGTCAATAAATCATCGTTTTTTGAAACATTTGTTTAAAATGAATACATTTTCTTTAATTTTCATATATATTTGACAAAAAAAAAAAAAAAAAAAAGCAAAAAAATAAGCCAAAGATGAAGATTAAAACATTTCGGTCTGTGTGAGGCGAATATTTCTTTTTGGTTTCATTTTACGTAAAAGCAAACAAGCAAAGTAAACGGAATTTTATTTTCTGTTAGACGGCGTAACATAACATAACATAAGCTTTGCAAGTGCAACGCATCGTGACGCATACCTTAGAGCTTTTATTTTATAAAAGTGCCTTCATTTCGACAAACAATACGAAAGCATGATAGTATGTCCCACTGGAATCTTTGACTACCTCAAATGTTGTTGAGTACTTTTCAATAAAACCGTCCGTCCTCTATATTTATAACATTTTTTTTTTATTACACTCATAATTTTATTATATAAAAAAAAAAAAAAATCAATTTTTCAAGCAAAGTTATATATGATATGTAAAATTGAAGAAAAGCCTACGTCTATATTCCACAGTACACCGATCATATTATAAAAGAAATACTCGGATCTTTCGATACATGAGAGAATTTAACAAGTAAGAAAATTATATTATATTGGGGAAAAAGAAATCCATCCAATCTTATATGAACTTCAGGACTTTATTTAACATTTCGAATTGGAAAATAATGGATTTCTTTAATATTAGCTTGGGGAAAAAAGAAATCCATCCAATCTTATATGAACTTCAGGACTTTATTTAACATTTCGAATTGGAAAATAATGGATTTCTTTTTCCCCAAACTAATATTATTATATATATGCCGAATCTCTTGTATCCACCATTTTTATCTTAAAAAAAGGGGTGAAAACTAAATTGTAATAAGTGGGCGTGGTAGTGAAAGAACTTCCAATGTTTCTGTCAAATTTAAAACCGATATCTTCATTTCATTTTTACGGCGAATGCGAATGTTTATCACAGACCTTAGATATTTAAGCAGCCAGACTGATGGACAGACGTACCGACGGATATATCTAAATGGATTCCGATTCTCATACTGATCCAAAAAATTTATACATTTTATGTGGTGATTCCAGAATCATATTTCTTAATGTTATAAACATTTTGACAAAAAAGGTTAAAGTTCAATATTCTATTACATCGAGGGGGCGTGGTTGATCCTTCCCATTTTTGCGCAGAGACTAACAATTTCTAATGGTATTTTTCCTACTGAATACCAAGATGCTCTTTATCTACGCTGTATTGTGGGCGTGTTCGTCGACCGATTTGGCCCATTTCCAATACCAACCTGTGTGCAAGAACTTGCTAGGTTCCTGCCAAATTTAAAGACGATATATTTATTTTTGCGGCCAGGGAATGTTTACCATAGACAGACAGATGAACGAATGCTATTCTAATCCGTCTTCTCTTCACTGGCACTAAATGAAGGTCGTTGCTCGATATTTATGAATAAATAATATCCCCTACAGGGGAAGTACCTTTGGTTTTTTTGATGGCATATTATATAGGATGACTTTGAAATTTTTAAGTATTTTTCACAAATTTTTTAAACTTTTCTCATACATATAAAGTGCAATTAGCAAATAAGAAAATTCTTCAATTCAAACTCTTAGCAGTTTTCATTGAGAACAGAAATTAAATCTTAAATAAATTAAATATCAAACTTGCATGTAACTAATGGGTGGTATACAAGAATCGAATATATTACTTTGAGTATTTTTGTGTGCACAAACTCTACGTAGAATTTTTTATTTGTTCCCTTTCGTTTCTTAATAGGCAATATGCTGTATATTAATCATTATTATTATCATCATCATCATTTACAAGCCAAACGATTCCAAGGTCTCTATTTCCTAAAATGAAGCGTAAACGTTACTCACATTTCTTAAATTTCTACAATAACTGCTGGTTGCCGTTCATTTGGTTATTATTACATTGTTGTTTCTTATGTGTTTGTGTATTACCTTATCTCAAGGCAGAAACAAGTGCTGGTTGCCCATCTTCCGACGCTATATTGCCATGCCGTTGTTCCATGAGAGGCAAAGAGATGCAAGTCTGGTTAGTCTCTCTTTTTTTTGTTTTCTTTTTTCGTTGATTATATTATGATTTGTTTTCATTCGTTTACATAATAATAATTTTTTACAGGTGTTCTCATAGTAATTTACCGCAAATTATGGATGGCATTAAAGCTATTGAACGCAACATAAAACGTCCTATCGATGAATTGGTTCTAGAGAATAACCAATTGCCCGCATTGCCGGGACGATTTTTTGGTAACTTACAGATTGTTCGGCTTATGTTACGACACAATAGCATAGAACGAGTCTCGAACGGTTGGCTTAATGAATTAGAGAATAGTTTGATTGAAATCTATATAGTGGAACCGGAATTGCGTAGTATACCGGTGGAAAGCTTGAATGGCATGATCAATATGGTGGCTATTACAATACAAAGTGACGAATTGAAACATTTTCCTGACTTTTCAGGTCTACTAAATTTAGCATATTTAAACGTTCATAGCTTAGCGCTAACTGAGTTACAGTTTCATTGGTTCCGTCATCTGCCAAAATTGCAAGATGTACACGTTACTGGCAGTGCGAGAGGTTTGCATCGTTTGGAATCCGGTTTGTTTGATGGTTTAATAGCAGTAAAAAATATTGATTTAAGTCGTAATGGTATAAACTGGATACATTTGCGAGCGTTAACAAGACTCCCAAGCTTAATGACATTAAAGTTATCATATAATCAGATCAGCGATGTTGGCATGATCGGTCGTATTGTTAAGGATTTGGAAAGCCTTAAAAAACTTAGATTAGATCATAATATTATAAATATTATAGAAGACGGTTCTTTTGTGGATTTACCTTATCTTTCGGAACTACATTTGAATGATAATCGTATAACTGAGATAGAGTACGGTGCGTTCTTACGGACACCAATGCTGAAAACTATTTATCTACATAATAATCATATCAAAAGAATACATCCAGAATCATTTTTACAAGCCTCTGGCAGCGGTGTCGAAACCATGTATATATATAACAACGAAATTGAGCACGTCACTGAGTTGCGATCACTCTTGGAGGCATTGCCAGCCCTCAAATTCTTGGATATCAGCAATAATTATTTGAAAGACATTCATTTTGGTGCACTAAGAGGCCATGGCACTCTGGAACAACTGCACATTAATAACAATTTACTGAGGAACATTGAAAGAGATGCTCTTATGGCTATGCCTGCCTTAAGGGAGTTGAGATTGCGCAACAACAGTTTGAGTCATGAGCTTAGTATGCCTTTTTGGAATCTACCTGGATTAAAGGGTTTAGACTTGTCTATGAACAATTTTCGTTGGGTAGACTCATTGCTTCTGGCGGGTTTACCTTCATTAAGGCGATTAGACTTAAGCGAAAATGGTTTAATTAAATTAGATCCCACAATTTTCATACATAATCCCATGCTAGAGACATTGAATATATCAGCTAATGAATTGGTTTCTATACATGCGGCAACCTTTAGGAATTTAGATCACCTATTCGAAGTGGATGCTAGTTTTAATCAGTTGTTGGAAATAATACCAGGGTTACCGAAAATTGTCGAAAGAATTTCAGTCAGAGGTAACTTCATCAGTTCCTTGCCTCCTGTAAATACCAAAACTTTAAATTTACCCAATCTCAGAATGCTAGATTTGAGTTTGAATCGTTTGGAACAGTTACCAAAGTATGGTTTTCAAGCGTTACCGCAGCTGCGTGTCTTGAGTATGGCTAATAATCGTCTGCACGCGGTGAGTGATACAGCTTTCACAGGATCGTACCGTCTAGAATTATTACATTTACAAGAAAATCAATTGTCATTGATAGACGAGCGCGCATTTTTACCGTTATCGCAGCTAAGAAATTTAAATTTGCGTAGCAACAAACTTCAGGCCATAACAGATAATTTATTTTCCAATAATACAAAATTAGAACAATTGGATTTATCCCATAATGCCATACGCACCATAGCAACAACGGCCTTTGAATCTCAACGTTCTTTGGAATATTTAGATATATCGTTCAATTCCTTAAGCGATGTATCCATTAGTTTATCTAATTTGGTGAATTTACGCAGTATTGATTTAAGTTATAATCAAATCACTCAAATACACGCCGAGATAGTCTCGGCATGGCGTGACGTTACCGAAATACGTTTATCCAACAATCTGATAAGCGGTTTGAAACAGAGCACTTTTCGCAATTTGCCTAAATTACAATATCTTGATTTATCTAGTAATGAGATAAATTCAATGGAGGCGGGAGCTTTAAAAAATTTACCTGATCTTCAAGAGTACGTATTGGCTGACAATAAGTTGGTAGAGTTAAAAGATCATGCGTTTGAAGATTTACCAAACTTGCTAGCAGTGCATTTTCAGTACAACAACCTCCGTGATATGTCGGCAGATAGTTTTTTTAATTCTCCTTCCATAGTATTTCTGAATCTATCTAACAATCATTTCCATAATATAGAAAGTATTGGTTTAAGTAATATGCGTAATTTAGAAGTTTTGGACTTATCTCATAACGCCATAAGAGTAATTTCCACAATGCCTTTGAGGTCATTGAATTGGCTGGTCGAATTGAAAATGGATGACAATGAAATATGCAAAGTGCAGGTGTGTATACCACGAAATACAATCAGATTTGTGTGGAGATTAACGTGAATAGCAATTTGTTTTTTGTTTTAAAGGGTTCGCCGTTTGAGACAATGCCTCGTTTAAGGGTATTGTCAATGCGCAACAATCGTCTGAAAGTACTTAGGGAGAGGACCTTTCGCAATCTAAGGGGCAATATAGCTATTATTGACATTGATGGTAGCGGCTAAATAAAACAATGTCAATATTACAATGAATGTGTATTAAGTAATTTTTTTTCATGTTTCAGGGAATCCTATTGATTGCTCATGTGAAATATCGTGGCTTTCTGTATGGCTACAGGAGACTAATTTCCCTTATCCAGGTCCTAAATGTCAAGATGGTCGTCTATTGCGATCGTCAAATGTGGATAAAAAACTTTGCAGCAACTATGGTGGGGATCACTCACAAAAATCTGATCTTCTATTTGGTGCTGAAGTCGAGAATCTAAATAATTTGCCTTTGCTTAACGATCATGGAGACATTTTTCAACGTGATCTGAATGAAAAATATATAGACGAATGCGAAACTCACGATATAGCACCAGTTGACAGACCTTTGGCCGGCGAAAGTGAATATTTCTACGACCAATACATTGACTATCAACCAACGAACCAAACAAACAGTAATGTGGTGACCGATATTCCAGCTTTAGGATCCCAGCTGGAAAGTACTAATACAGCTTTGAGTTCGCATAAAAAAATTCCTTCTTCTGCATCGACAGCAGTCGATTCTAATATCGACTTAAACAACACTATATTGAATACTAATTTTTTTAAAAGAAAACCGACAACTCTGACTGTACCAACAAACAATCATCCGTCGTCGTCAACTTTTACTTTTTTCGGTTATCCTTTGCCTTCACTTAGCTTGGGTCGATTCTTTGGTGCTCAACAAGGACGTCGGAAAGATCGTGGCGAAAGCACCTTAACCTCGACTCCCACCTCTTCTTTAAACATCGAATTGCCCGCCACACATCGAATTGGAATTGGTACTAATGGCAGTGGCCATGGCAAGGTGCGAATGTACCAGCCAAACAGTGCTGAATTTGAAAAATATTTGAAACGGAAAGACAAACCTTCTGAAGTACGGTATCAAAAACAAAAACAGCCATCCGAACATTTTAATGGACACAGACATAATCAACAATTTTCTTCGGATGAAATTTCTTTTACGGAAGGAGGGGAAAGAAATAATGAAAATCCTGCAAGTGTGTTTAAGACTGGTTTTCATACTCCGGCACACGTGGAAAAAGGAGGTTTTAGACCTATGATACCCCATCTTAGTGTTGGCGGCTTTAAACCCATACCTGACCCAAGTAAACGTAAGGGTACCATTGAAGTAGTGAATACAAGTGCAAAAGACAACAAACGCCATTATGTACCAATTGTTACGGAAAATACACCTCTTGCTATTGCACATAAACCACCATTAGACAACGGCCCTTTCAATCCCGAGAACGAAACGCATACTTATTTTATAACTGAGTCAAAAGGCAATGAAAATATTGCAACCACTCCCGGCAGTGTAAATACAACCACTTTATTGGCAAACCCCAGTACCCCATTAACTCAATTAAATTCCACCACGAGATATTCCAATACAACTGAATCCTATGAAACGGATACATATGATGATTTAGACACCCAACCGGTAGGCTTTTTAAAACCACCTTCTCTAGTAGAAACTACCACTTCAGAGACTATTTTATTAATACCACCATCCGAAGAACTGGTAGAACATCTTAAAAGACAGACATGGTTATTTACAACACAAGAAATAGATAACGAAGAAACGAATCAATTTGTAACTACTTCAACTATCACAACAACTCCAGGATCGTTATTGGATATTAATTCTGTCGGTGACGATACTAATGCTGGCGGCACAACTACGAGCAAATTTTCTTCAGCATATATGCCTCGTCCAGGTGGAGCAGCTCGTTCAACCATAACTAAAGTTTATACGCCACAAACTTCAAATAAGTTCTTACCCACTGCTGAAGGATATGAACATACTTCATCAACACCCGATCGCAATAACGTTCCCAATCAATCTACAAATCAGCCTCAAATTACAGCAAATGCACAAAAAAGAAAACATTCCGTTGTATATAACAACAATCGTAAAGATGGAATGGATTGGTATTACGAAAGTTTTAAAAAAACTCGTCCTATTGTTTCTTCCCATAAATTTTATACCGGTAGCGGCTCTAGTTCTTTAAGAAGTTCAGCAACGTTTCATCAAAATCTCTACACTATAGAATTGTGTCTAATTTATATACTCATTTCCACTGTAGTTACAAATTCCAGGATAAATTAATTCTGAGTTTCTGATTTTTATGTAGTTATTATATTCAAATGTTAATATATTTTTCACTTAGCGAAATAAATAATAGAATTTATAAAACCGATAATCCGTTTTAAACAATGATTATTTGAACAAAGAATAGAAAGAATTTTTTAACGTTAACATTTATATTAAATTTTTATTAAATTTTTGTGAATTATATTTTAATCGTTTTCTATTTAAATCTTATAACGATATAACGTAATGTTGCGTGCGTCTATTCGTAATTCTAAAGCAGAACTTGAATAGAATTCAAACGCCCAATGTCTCTCCAAACAATCTATTGTCCAATGTTAAGACTATACTCGGTTGTTGTAGTCTTCAAATGTCTGTCGCATTTTGCACCCACAATTTCATTAATTTCCTTAGAAAAGAAAAAAAAAACAAATTATTCAATAAACATTTTGAAGCGAATTAAATGTCTTAGATTACCTGAGAAGCATTGCACGCACACAACGTCAAATTATGTTATTTAATAATAACAACAAATGAACACTCTACACCCATCGACAAAGAATGAGGAATTATCACTTATTTGTCCCTTCGTATGTAACAACATCCATGAATATGCATCAGATATTCTAGGAAAAATATGTATCCTGGATTGGTGTAGGATCCTAGATTGATGCATCCCTTTCTGTTTGTTAAAACGGTACACATTCCTCTAAAATGAAATGGAAAGATGGATGACAGATGATATTTTAAAATGGCCACCCTCCGCCCGTATCAGGTAAGAAGCTGTAACTTAGAGTTTACTTAAGTGAATATTAATCTAAAACTGGAACAAGCAGTATCTTCGCGTTGCTCATTGCAAAAGTGGATGCTGTCCGCCAAATCAACACGCACATGATGAAGAAAAATTTAACTTACGACATGTAAGAGATATTAAGCTAAAACTTGGTACAAATGTTCCTTGTAACTATAGAAAAAAGCAACCTGATAGAATTCAAATCGAACAACTAACGCGCTCTTTCATTATTAACAAATTATTTTACTATTTTTATATGTTTTATAAGCTTCATATGCGATTTGTATCAATGACTTACATTACACGCAGGTAAATAAAATTTTGTTAATTATTCAAATCGAAAGAAATGTATTTTGTTTAAAGTTCGCCAGAGTTTTTCATTTCATTTCAGATACAATATGAACGAACGCTCTCTTTCTTATGATGAAAATATGCTGATATTTTATACACTCTTTTAGATTTCTTTCAAGTACGTAGCTTTTATAAACATAGGAAAAGAAAACATCAGTTTTTTACTTTCGTCTACTGCATTCGAATCCCTTTACACCATATGACAGTTCCTTAGTTGGCTATCTTATCTTAATGCGATTTTGAAAACATCAAACATATGCGTTCGAATAAATAGCTGGGGTTCGAAAATACCATACCTTTTTTTCTGCATACAAAAATATACTTACTATATAGATCCTTGGATACATATTTCTTGATGGTACTAGATGGGTACTATTCTATCTCAAACGGTGCTAATTACGAGAAAATCATTACAAATTTGTCCAGCATTATTCGCAACTCTTCTCTTTCATATTTCTGATAACATAAGAATTTAGTATCACTATTATATAATACAGGAAACGTCAGAAAAAGACTCGTAGAAGAAACTTTCCTTTTTTTTTGCTTCTCAAATACCGTATGTCCGTATAGTTTAAAACCTACTCCTCCTGGTTCCTTTAAACTTCATTTATTTCTATTCCGGTGCACGCATAACCTACTATGTAAGTGTCTCAACTATCAACTCAGCAAGTACAAGTAACGTAAGATTGCAACTACTACGTAATGCTTACCACCTATCAAGTATATACCCTCTTACGTTTCATCACGTTTCAGTTTGTTCCTCTTTTTCTACTTTTTTTTGCAAATACGAAATTCACTACACTTCGGCTTTTCATCGTTCTATATTTATGACACACAAACCCGGCTTCTAAACCTCATTCTCAAACATTCTACATACACTTCATTAGTCCAACTTATTTCTGAATGATAAATAACTGTCTAACTTTCCATAGATCATTTGTTATAGCGGGGAGATATAAATTATTTAATGTCTCTATATGAAAAAAATTGCAAATTGCATGGAATATGGATGTGGACAATGTAGAATAGGTGACTAGGTAACTAGATAAGGATGTAAGCGCGTCCTTATAAGGCGTACATTAAATATCGTGTCTATATAAATATTATATTATTCTATCCAGATAGTGATGCTGAGAATGTCTTTCAATTATCAAATATTGCCGGTTGATAGAGTAATTCTTTTTTTAATTCTTTCTTTAATTGTGTTAAACTAGCAACGCATCTAAAGTACATAGTACAGTACTTGTCCGTGTTTCTTATGAATTATGCTAAAAACTAAAAATCTGAAATATATTAGGTATAAATCACATATATATATATATATATATATATATATTAGTTTGGGGAAAAAGAAATCCATTATTTTTTCGGTAGATGGCTACACTAGTAGATTTCTCGTAAAGTATCGATCAAACAATTTCAGATTTATGCTCGTTGGAAAGGTGACACATTTCGCAGTAAAAAAAAAATTCTT
>KK351139.1:0-43196 GCA_000671755.1 Glossina brevipalpis
CATGTGGAAGCTTGCGACAGTTGTTCCAGTACCAAAAACGAAAAATGTTTCCGTAATAGCCGACTATCGTCCAATTTCCTTACTATCTTGCCTCCCTAAGCTACTGGATAAAATCATGGTATTTAGATTATCCTGGTTTCTTGAATCCAAGAAAGTGATTACAAAACAACAAGTTGGCTTTGAGCGTGGTAGAGGCTGTATCGATGCTGTTCTACACATCGACCGTTTTGTATCCAAAGCAATCTCGGAGCGAACTTCACTAAAAACGCTATAACTCACATACTAACAGTGCAACCTCTGTCAAATTTGGACACATGTCTTTTGAAGCTTAGGGCTAACTAAAAATTATATGGATTTAATACTAGTAGCGCCATTATCAACCTACGACCTTTCAGCCCATCTGTTATATACAAAAAGGATTTTACATGTTACAAACGGATGAACGGATGAATAAGATCGCTATATTCCAATTATATGGTTATGTGTACAAAACTTCACTAAAAATATCTGTATGCTTAGGATGTATGGAAAATTTCACTCACTAAGTTTTCACATAATTTTATAAATACATCATAAACAATCGTTTGTCCATTTGGACTCTCTTGTAAAGAATTAAAGACCAAAACACAACTTTATTGCGAAACAGGAAGTAATTATTGGTATTCTTCTGAATGAATCTGGATGTATAGATGTGTTTGCGTAAATATAAAATTTTGTGTATTTATTGACATTATAAAGGTCTGCAGCAAACTTATATAGAGAGCTGTGTAGACGGAAAGTATAACTTCGGCGCTGGCCAAAGAGAAAAAGCGTAAGATTGTATATAATGGAGTTTAGAAATATTTTGTTAAATCAAAAAACATAAAAAGTCGAAAAACTAAAGGCATGTACGGAGACAAGGACACATATACAGGAAAAACTTTCAAATTATTCTAATAGAGAGAGTAATGAAATTATATTAAAACATGAAATCAATACATATACAAGGATTTCTCCTTTAATCACTAGGCTTAAAAGTGTAACATACAATAAACTACATATCGAATTTAAAAATCATAATTTTTTTTTTGTTAACATATACGTGCACAAGTAATGATACACTTGAAAATAGCTTTTAGAAATGAAAATGTTTAAATAAATGCCAACAAACGCACGTGTATGCTATTGATAGGGATTTTGAGCGATTATAAATAAATTTCTTTTTTAAAGTCGGCCTACGAACTATGAAAATATTTCAATCCTCGCCTTCTATGGTTAATAATATAAAAAAATAAATTTGTACTTTTATATCTACCTACTGGAAGGTTGGTGCTAAAATACTATTTCCAATTCGTTAATAAACATTAGAAAGGCTACGCTCGTGGCAAACAAATGCATATGTCTGTACTTATGTGAACATACATGTATACTTAGGTAAATTTTGCGTACATGGCTTTCGCTACCGTACGTATACCTCACCTTTTTAATTTATATCGATAGATTAGACTTTTAGAGAAGGAGGTCCGTGATACACCAGACAGACAACGTAATAAAATAATAATAAATTCGAGTGGTGTGTATTAGGCATATATCTATATACAAATAACGAAATGAAAGTGCTTTGTACCCGTGTCATTGTACAACACACAACGTAGTCATTCATTCAATTGAATTGAAACTTATACATAATATTTGTTTCGGTTCAAGGAAAGCTTCGTAACGTTACTACATCGACTAGAGAACGCAATTAAAGTTCCAACCATGTTATTTCGAAACACCAATCCGTCTCTATTATGGTAGCAGATTAACCACCAAAAAAAAAAAAGAAAGTATAATGAATTACGTTAACGAAGCAGTAATTTTGAATGGCCATTAATGCTTCGAAGATTCTGCGCCTCCAACCCTTGACTACTCACTAAGTCAGTATGAAGGTAAAATTATAAATATATTTCGTTGAGCCTTTCGTTTTCACACGAATGGACACCTAATAGTAGCACTTTACAAAAAAATTAATTTTTTATTTTTTTTTTACGAGATTGAAGAAGTTTTATTCCGCATTTTCGTATTGAAAATGAAAATCTTTTTTTTTTTTTAATTGCTAAATGAAAAAAAAAATTTCCCAAACGCAATGAGTATTCAAGACACGTCTTAAGGCGAATGTTGTTTTTAATTAAACATTTTGAAAAGACTTAATCTTGGCTTTTATTGAAATACTTCAGTGTTTATGTAGTTTTTATAGGTATGATATAAATTAAAATAAATATGTGGTCTAAAGTTTTCCAGAAGAACAATAACTAAACAACTGTAAAGTAAATCTTACATAAATGAATTCTTATGTGTATATGTTGCAGTTGTTTCAAAGAGAATAACCGAAGAACAAAATTTGGGGGATTACCTGAATAGTGGTAGGCCTTTAGTGACATACATATATATATCTTTGATACCGTTGCAACATATACACATAAGAATATATAGTATTGTTGGAAAGCAAATCATATGATGTATTGTGTATGTACCAGTATAACCCGATTTCATTTCGAGAAGCTTTACGGAGTCATTAGCAGACTATGAAGGCACTGTAACTACATAACTTGCAATCTGAACTGCAGGAGCTATATTGTCTAGAATGATTCAAAACATTCTTTTCAAGTTATTGCGTTCAATTTCCTCAAGTCTTGCTAGAGCAAATGTGAGTTGTTCTACTTTGTCTATCCATTCAAAGGCGTAAGATTATCGTCTTAATGGACTGTACGAATTTTTCTATATGTAATGAAATCTTCTTCATTTTAAACAACATTTTTTCTTGCACAAAATTGTTATATGTTACTGCACTTCTTGCTTCGAGTTGTCAGGCACTTAGAAAACGCCACGGACTTATTAAGTTTCAGGAGAGTTTTGTAGATAAAAGTTTGGCTTTGAGTTTCATTTTATAGTAAACTTTCTTTCACTGACTCAATTTCGTTTGTTGGCAAACGTTTAAGTCCGCAAAGATGCCATTGCTGGTATTAGACTCCAAAGAATTTCTTTTTTTGCATGTGGTTGATTTCACTGCAAACAAGATCTTAAGGTCGAAATTTCAAATAAAGTAATCATTTTTGGATTATTGGCCCTTTCGATAACAAATCCGATCAACAGGTAACACAACATTTTTCACTGTCTGAGTTCTCAAACCGGGCAAAGTGGGCTTCTGTGTGGGCTTTAAACAGTAACTTTCAAATGATAATCGGCCGATGTTCGTTTGTAAATCATAAGAGCTTTCACATTTGAGTCTTCAATACTAAATGTTAAAAAAGGGCTTAATATTTTTTGTACCATTTTATATGTAAGTTGGCTTTCGTGAATCTAATACCTTTATACAACATATGTTATTTTTGGCCATAAACTTTTATTTAATGTTTATTTTTTGTAAGAAGAGTTTATGAATTTTGTTTTAAGAAAGTGTTTTTAAAGAAAAATTGTATTTAAAACATTCACTTGTTCGAAAAAGTTGCACACCTTAAGTATTACAATAAAATTCTTAAGGATTCACAAGTCATTCCGTATGAAAAGGATCAGAACAAAAACGAACAAAGATAAAAAATAAATTCAAATGCATCGCAAAGTTACGCAGCTAATGGATAAAAACCCTTAACTAACAGAATTTATGTTATTTATACTATCTGCGATAAAATACGGAAATAATACTTATTGATGAGATGTTCGCTTCGCTCTGCATTCCCCAACGAAACGAATGTGTCAATAAATTCTTAAGTGTGATAAAGATAATAAAACTGTAAGTGTAGTGTAGATGGAATGGAATGATTGCGAATAGAGAGAGTTCTGTTAAACTAATTTCACAAGTAAATATGTGAATGTATGCATGTCTGCATGTGCTCATATGTTCATGTATTTACTCTTGAACTTTCTATCTTACATTAATTTGAAATTAAATTGAATCTGTTATTAAAGTTATAAATTATATGTAATAATGAAAAACTCACCAACGAATCCTTTCTACGCTTCGCTATGTAATTACAGAAGCCTTTGTTATTTATTATGTACTTTACTTAGTTAATTAGCCCGATGTGTGTGCTTAAGTTTATTTTTGCCGTTGTTTGTTTTATTTACGTCGTTTTTGTCTATATCCATATGAATGTGTGTTGTGAAACTTTTGTCTCTTATTGTTCAGGCATTAAATGTCGCCACTAGACTAGAAGAGATGTTGCATTGTAGTGTAGGTACAGTTTATGACTTTTTCCTGAAACACATGCAGAACAACTGTGCTGCTAATGCTATTACTTCTACAACAGGGAAAATGTTTATTATTATAATATATGAAATATTTAATTTCATTTAAAATCCTTACAATCTGGATTTTTGTTTTTGTTTCTTTTTCTCTTTTCATTTATTCTCTCCCACAAATATTTTTTTCCTTTAGTTACATTTGTTCGTCTTTAGCTTCTGTAAGAGTTACAGTAAACCTGTGCTGGTTTAAGTTTCTTGTACTTTACACACAATTGCTTGTTACAACTAAAAACCGCTTACATGAGATGTTGTTACTTTCATAGTTACTATTCTTGTAGATGTAGTTGTAAGTTCCTCTTTTGCGATTATTATACTTTCCGATGTTTATTCATTGCATCCCATTCTTTATTATTATTTCATATTTGACATTTGTAGTCCATACAAAGTAGTTAAGCTGTTCGAATGTCCGATTGAAAGCTAAAATATTGCGTCTGCAGACTTAATAGTGGTCCATATAGAACCCTTAAGATAAAGTCTTACACTTGCAGTCTCAATCGATCTTTGACATCTGTGCTCCATATAGAATCCTTAGACTTTCTCAATGTCCGTTTGAAAGTTAAAGTCTTACGCCTGCAGCCTTAATCGATCTCTAAAAATACAGCAGAAGTGTCAACCAATTTATCTTTTCTGTGACGTACCTCTCCATCCACTCTGTTGATTCCAAAATATCCCAATTCTTCTTTACCATATTGGAAGCTAAGTAAAACATGCAGTATCATCTTAAACCGGGGGGTACTTGGGAATAATAATTAATTATTTATTAGTTTTCGATAAATCATGTAATAGATCTTTACACTCATTACCGAACTAGAAAGATATATTAGATTTGTAAGAAATGCTATAAACCCCTTCAATATTCCGAAAAGCATATATATTAACATGCATTAGTTTAAGGTAACACTCTAACTAAATTTAGTCTGTCGGCCTACACAAATGATCTGTTATTGAAAAGCTTACGATCGTACATATCATAATAAAAAGCTTTTATCTGACAACAAAAAGTGCTGTACGCTGTAAGTTATTCAAAAAAAAATAGGATGAAATGTATGCTTATCTTGAGATTATTTTTTAAAAAGTCAATCTTTGCAAAATTATGGAATTAATTTTTTCTACTTTTTCAAATTTGTCTGTTTCAAGAACGAACAGTCCATGAAATTATACACAGAAGATTAGTTTAAATCGATACGGAATCATAGACTTTAAGGGAGGGGAAAATCAAATTTATGCTAAATTTAAATGGCAAATGTTATTAACTATTATCAGATGAATTGTCGGCAAAAATATCGTAAAAATATCTTAAGTAATTTTGATCGACTCAATGATTTCCTTAAATTGTAAAGGAATCCAATGGATGCTAAGTGATGTGAGTGTGCACTCTCTTATCTATTTAGCTATTTTTGTTATTGTTAAAAACACAACAATACAAACGTTGTTTGTGTTAGTTTCATATTGAAATGAAGAAATAAAGGAAAAAATGTTTCATTGTATTCATATATCTGAACACAAGGATGTGAAAAAGAAGTAAAGAATTTTGTGTAACCCAGTTTTGTTTATTTCGTTTCTTTCTTTCAGACGTTTCATTCATCGACTCTAATGCGAGTATGCGCTGATGTATGTGGTCACAACTTGTATGTATACATGTACATATATATATATATATATATATATGTGTGTGTGTATAGTCATAGTAGCAACATATTCTTTCTTTCTTGAACTCTCTTTTTGTTTTTATATAAACCGATTTTTTGTGTGTGTAATCACTCATACATATGCATGAATATATACAAATATATAAATATTTACATATGCATGCATACATATATACACATGTATATATATACATATATATATATATATATATATGTGACTATAACATAACATGTGCAGGTGTGCAACGATGATGTATGGGTAAATTGCTCATTTTACTTTGTATGCATTCGAATGCAAGTGCACTTCAGACATTTTGGGATTTTTTTCTCTCTCTTTTTTAGTCATGGGTGTATACTGTGACAGCTGAATGCATAAGCGCATACACACCGTCGCATATGCTTACACGCATATGTATAATGGAACGACGTGAAAAACTGCTTAATATATAATAGGTCGCGAAGTAATATGTGTTTAAAGTATTTAATGAATATTATAATAAGTAGAAGAAAAATGTAAAGAGTGCGTACGAGTGGTTTTTCAGTTTCACATATAATAACTTTGAAATTAAACAAAAAAAAAAAAAAAGAAAAAACCAAAACGAAAAAATCTGTTCTATGAGAAAATGTAATTAAATGAATGAATTTTTAAGAAAAAATTATTTTATGAAAATCAAAACGAAGCAGATTTTGTTTTTAGTTATTTTTGGCATTGCGTTTAAAATCATGAACTCAGCATTTCTTATAAATCTAAAAAATAAAAAACTAACAGAATCAAGTCCATTTTAATTCTTTTTTTTTTAACGTGGAAATCAAACGATGCCCACCGAATACTTATTTTCATTTATTTCAGCTACATTTATATGAATGCATTTTGTTATTGCTTTACTTCCTAAGGACATAAACTTTGAATGCACGTATTTTTGTTGGATGCAAACTTTATGAGACCTTTGGCGACGGATGACCAAAGTTTATCCGTAGAGTATTAGTCGTACATGATTTTGCAAAAATTTATGGCAACATTTAAAGTTAAAAGTTTTATATTAAGAAAAGAAAAACCTTATAAATTAATTTCTTCTTTCTATTTAAGTAAATTTCCTTTTGTTAATACTTTACCAGCCAGTCAAAGCTGTTCAACAATATTTTCTTAGAAAACTTTACAAAACAATAACGTTTTAATTTCTTCAACGTCAATAACATTATAATTTATTATATGAAATTTTTATAGTTAACACGCGATTTATTTCTTAAGACTTTTGATATTCGTTATCATATTAAGTTGGTTACTTAGTAAATAGCATTTAAGTGATAGAAGTCTAATTAATCTAAGCTAATTGGATATTGAAAAAAGTACTTGAAAAAAGCATTAAAAAAATAGGCTTCTAAAGAGAAAAGTTTATACTCTCTATTAGGATGCTTTATATAAAATAAATAATAAAAAAAAAATAAATAAATAATAACTGGCAATGGAGCTAACCAAAATTAATGTTACTTTCAAAATATTTACTTTATTTTTTTACTCTGAAAATTTGCTTCCTTTCGCACACTTCGAAACTAGTTACCTAATACATCTTAAATGTAGGACGAAACGCTTCATTCGACTTTCAAAGTTTTAGTACTGCATTTTTTTAGAGCTAGAATTAAAGCGATCACCGGGAACCAATTGAAGCCTATATGGCAGTATTTTAATTTATTCATTTTGTACAGAAACTGAGGTTGCATTAGTGGAGTAGTTTCTATATTGTTAGCAGCATATGATTTTTAATCGATTTAGCGTTGTGCTAATGTTCATTTGGCCTCCTGGCTATTGGTAGAACGCATGGGGGCACAAGACCTGTGATAGGAATAGATCAAATTAAATGGATGCAATCCGTCGAAGCTATAATCTATAATCACTAGCGAGTATTTAAAATCAATCCTAGATAATATATATTTACCACGATTATATAAGTCACATACAAAAAAAAAGCAACAAATTGTAGTTTACAATTTATCAGAGCAAGTCCAAGTTTGGTACAAAGATCTATTAAAAGCCCAATGTAAGGAATTGTGTCCACATTCACAAACAAAAAGGTGTTCGTGTACTTTATGTTTTTAGAGTTTTCTAACTTGTTTGCTGTAAATATTTTCGATGAAGGAAGTGTTTTGCAATACTTAGCATTGCACGCGACTTTTTAAACTAATTGTTATGTTATGTCATGACTTTCCACACAAAGGCGCACATCTTTTGCTTGCCGCTTTTGAATTGGAAGCCTTTTTTTTAGATGCGGAGACCCTACAAAGTCTAGTATTTTTTGTATCAGATTTTAGGACACGGATCAATTGAAAAGAAATCCCGTCCAAAAGGTTTTGAAGCATCCTAATTGCACGTCCAGAACATTTCTTTTAACAAGTTGACACAGGACATTATTTGAAGAAACGGCGAAGTCATGCGGAATTCAATGTGCACAGAAAGCGTGAATTTGTTGACTAAGCTTTATAATAACAACTTAAGAGTCGGTTTACCACAGAAAGACACAAAGAGATTTAAAATACCTTTGTTTAAAGTTATGGCGATTTAGTGACATAATTCAATTCAGTCACTGCAAGGAGTTTGGTCACCAAAAGCGAAAATAATTTCAACTAAAATTACATTTTTAAATCAATGAAATTAAACAGGGGATCGTTCATGCAATATAGCATTTTAAGTGTAGATATTGTAAAACTTTTCAAACTTTGTGAGAGATTCTTCACAATGTAAGATCCCCTTATGCGGATTCTAGGCATCTTTTTTAGTTTTTTTTATTTTTATTTTAACTAAATTTTATTTAAAATTAGCTAACAATACACCAGCAATACGGTGTATCAGTCAGATTTATACAAAGCCGAAAATAGCTTTTTCGGTTATTCTTATTTTAATTTTTTTTTTTTTTTTTATAATTTAGCAGATTGTGAGTGACAGTCAATTTGAATTTTTAGCTAGAGTTTCAGCTATTGTTAAAGTTGTTATTTTTTTAAATAAAATGACAACAATTTTAGGTAACGATGATTTGAAGTTTAGGAATATTTTATTCTAATTTTAATTGTAGCTGTCATTAACATTCATTTGTGTTTCAAACACAATGACGATGAAGAATTATTAGTTGCGAAATATTTCTCTATCCTTTTTTACTTTTGTTTTACTGATTTACCAAATTTCTATAGTCTTGTTTAAAAGTTTATACTTAATTGCAAACTGACTATCTCAGCACTGCTGCAACATATTTGTGGTTAACATGATAATGCTTTTATCTCACATTCTTTGTGGTCAGGAATGCGTTGTTGAATTTGTTATTGTTTTATTTTTTGCGCATTTTTTTTTTTGACCACGTGCGAGTTTCCGTAGTGAGTGATAAATTTTTGGTTTTAGACTGAAAATGTCAGCCAAACATTCGTTGATCGCGCGATATATAAATTTTTCAATGAAATTGTAAAAACAATGCATTTTTGTTGTCGTTTTACTACAACTAATTTTAGTGAAATGTATAACTTGCTTGAGGAGACCTTATAAGTAAGGCCAAGTGTTGGTTTCTCTTTTAAAAAAACTATTCTAATTTTTCGTATATATCAAGAAAAACTTTTTTTTAGTAACCGTCTATGGTTCGAAGAATTAAATTTTAAATTATTTTGCGTAATAATATTATCGACAAGAATTTCAAAATTACGTCATCTATGAATAAAATTTTAGTTTAATTTTGTTTGGTATGTTTATTAAATCGAAACGTTTAGCCCTTGAATATATACATGAAAATATACAATGAAATGGAAATGATTATCAAACTTAAGTTAAATATTTCAAAAAACATCACATTTTTTCCCTTTCCATCATAAATGATCTAATAAAAATTGAAGTCGTTGGTAACCATCAAAATAATCATGTTTTCATCGAATTTCAAGCAGTTGACGTTACTGGGTACTGTTGTCATGTAAATAATAGTGAATGGGGAAACTCCACATTTCAGAGATCTCTTGTAAAATATTTTCGTAACATATTGCGTAAATAATTGCTCTATTTATAAATACCATCAATTTTTGGGATTATTGGGAAATTACAAGAATAAACCGAAGGACGGGTAGAAGAATATATGCCTTGTGCCTTTAAGGAAACATTTATTCTCATTACAAATTAAATTTATCCTATAGTCTTTTGAGTAGTGATTATACAAAAACTGTAATTAAATGCCTTGAAAAAGATTACCTTTGAGGATAATTGATTAAATTTTGAAAAAAAAGTTTTTAGTTTTTTAAAATTTTTTTTATTTACACTCTTTAACATCCATTATGATATTAAAAATTTATAAAATGTCATTATGCATTATATATATATATATATATATATATTACTATACATACACAATTTGTCTAGTATACATTTATTAAATTATATGCTTTTTTTAGTTTATATTTTGGAATGGAGTAAAAGAAGAAGGAAAATACAACTGCAGAATAGTTCAATAATGTAACATATGCATTAGATATGCTTTATGAACATTTTCCTTTTGATTTCTTACTTTAGCCGTTATATTTTGCAAATTATTCTTAATGGATTTGGATTTTTAGAGCAAATGCATAAAATCTCAAAGAAAGTAATAAAGCGTAGAGTGAAATGATTTTTTGAAAATATCTTTAGAAATATTATGTAATAAAAAACATAAAGTAGGAAAACTATATTCAGCTGTACCGAATCTTCCTTTATCTTTAAAAAAAGGCAAAACAAACTAAATTTTAAAAGATGGGCGTGGCAGAGTATGAGCAATGAATAAAACACCCAGAAAATGGTCGTGTTTTATAGTGTAGGCGTAGCCAACGGTCGATTTGGCCAGTTTTGAATACCAACCTGCGTGCAAGAACTTCGAATACCTCTGCCAAATTTGAAGCCGCTATTCCGATTTTTGCGCTCAAGGCGAAAGCCATTACAAAGGCAGACAGACGAACGCACGGACGTATGGACGGACAGATGGGCATTTCAATCGATTCACAATTTGATGCTGATCGAGAATATGCTTGTATATACTTTGTAAGGTTTCTGAAGTTTCTTTCTGGGCGTAACAAGCAACGTGACAAAATGAATGTACCCCTCACAATACAATGAATACAAAAAGCTTTTTGGAACGATGTTGCAATGTTTTCCCCTTAAGTATAAGGTCAAAGAAGAAAACTAATATTGTCACTCTCTTTGCCAGAAATCAACCTCCTTGTCATACATTTAAGAAGAAAAATAACATTATGAGCATGCTTAATGATCGGTAATTGTCTACGACTCTATTCTTCAAATCAGCAACTTTCTATTTTAAATTTTACGCGTTTTCAAAAATTGTTGTAATTTCTGGAAATTTTAAAAATTCAAAATTTTGCTTACAATGAATCTGATTGTCCATCTAACAGCAAAATTTAGATAAAAAACTAGTAGATATGAATTATTTTGCAAATATTGTAATCCTGCTTAAAAACCCATTAAAATATTGATATTTGAAAAAAACACGAATAATATACGTTGCGTCAAAACAAAGCTGTAAGAAAGAAAAAAAAATGCAATACTCTAGCATCAGATTATACTTAATTGATTTTTACTAAATGCAAATGGATGGAATATTTACCTAAATTGTACTTTGATATTCAAATCTCTCGCGATTTATATAACGCTAATATTTTCCCATAAAAATTGGCTTTGTGTATTTGAATTTTTAAAAAACTGTATCAATACGTAGTGTGAAGTAACAATATGTTGAACTTAAGCTAGACATGACTTCCCTACTGTTATAGCAATAAAATTGTTTTTAATAATTGTCTGCAGTAAAAACTATCGCAATAACGCAAATGATAGTAAACATATAAATTTAATTGAAATTTGTTCACATACACAGACACACTCTGTGCTTGTGTGTATCGTATTTTAATATGATACGTACATATGTACATATGTAGTGCAAAGATGAATCATGACGTATGAGTGACATTTTTGTTCTCTAGGTTAATTTAGAATTTTCTGGTTTTCTCAATAACCTCGCTTCTCTCTCTCTCTTTCACCCTTTCTTTTCGTAAAATAAACGAGTTTTGTTCCTCTTTTCCTCTCATGTAATAAACAACCAATCAGCTAACAGTTCATATTCCTTGCAAACAATATTGTCAGTTTAATTTCAATTGTTTTATTATCAATGGATTAATATCCTTTAATCTATGTTAATATGCATTGAAATGGCCAGAAAAGCAGAGAATGTGCGAGAATACCAGTTGAATTCAATTGATTTGTAACTTAATGCTCGAATTGCTATGTTTTTGTTTATGGTGTTTGAATGGCCTCTGTTTTCATAAACAAGATATATGTATGTACATAAACACATGCACACACATGCAAGCACACATGCCCTTTATTCATTTATATACATATATGAACATGACATTGTGTCCCTATTGACTTTGATTATTTGAATAGTACACACAGCATCTCTACCATCTCTATACGGAAATGCCTAACAGAGCAAATAATTGATTATCTTCAAAGTTAATTGAAAGTTTCAATACGAAAAAATAATAGATATAGTAAGGCTATTATAGGTCATTCATAACCGTAAGTAATTTCAATTTAAAGCATTTCAATTGGAAAACTGAAAACTAATTTAATTTATTAAGCGAATTTTTCAAATTATTTGACATATAATCCATTAAGCTGATTATATTATAAGCTAAACATAATTTAGTATTAAATTGTATTGGAAACTTCCTTAACATACTTTAAGTGCGTTTTGAATTTTGAATAAATGTTGAAAGGAAAGATAAAAAGACCTTTAAAGGTCGTTGAAAAATGTGTGAAAAGTAGAGCTTTTTATTTTATTCAAATCATATTCAATCCCATTGCAAAAAGTTTATGACAAAGACAGGAAGAGGAAGAAGAATGAGAAAAAATAGTATTCAGTTTATACGGAATTTCTTGTATCATGTTTGAAGAATTAAATGAAAAGTTAAGTTAATAAGTTATGACTATCATGTCATAGGTGTGATCATCGTTTATATATATATAGTATTCCGTTTATATATATTTCTTTGTATATCGTAGATTTTTATATTTTTTATATGACGTACATGCATGCCAGCATTTAAATATAAAAAATACTTCTTTTGTTCAAAAAAAAAAGTAAATGATATACACCAAAATTCCTTGTTTGGTGTGGCTGAATGCCTAGGACAAAGTCACTTGTATTCGGAACCGTATTATTTTTTTGTCAAACTTTTGCTATAATAGTCCTTGCAATAAATCCGTGTAATTGGTTTTATACCAAATTTTTTTTTTTAATAAAATGTTGATGTGAATTTGGGTGTGTTTTTATCCCTTTATCTAGTACTACAGGCAAAACTCCACTGATTTTTTATTTGCCGGACAACTGTTTAAATAAAAGCAAAACTAATAACGTAAAAGTTTTACTGTCTCCACAAATGTATTAAAACTTAAAATAAAAAGTATATCGCTAATCTGAGATCTTTTATGAAATGTATTTTATATATCCGGATAAACATGTATACATACATTTGACATACGATTATAAGAGAAATTGAAGATAAATTTTCATAAAAACGGAAAAGTTTTGGTGCGATATATTTTCCGATAGGGTTATGATATATATATATATATATATGTGTATAAGTGTATTAAAAATTAAAACAAAAAGCATGCCGCTATTGCGAGACTTTTTATGAAATGTATATTATATATCCGGACAAAAGTATACATATAATGGGTGTGTGTATATGGCGCGTGATTATAAGAAAGAATGAAATGAATTCGTAATCATATTTAGGAGAGGTGTTTTCTTAATCACGTACTTTTTTCAGTTTTAAACGAGCGCTTAAATAGCTGTAGTAATTTTTGAAACTTAATTCAAGTATTTGACACGTAAGCTTAGGGTTTTGGAAATTGTTTTAGTGATATTACGAAGAAATATTGTGTTCGTAAACTCAAATGGATTTAGTCGCATTCCTCAGATTAACAAAATCATTATATTTCTTGCGGTGAATACAAAGAAAAAAGTTGTATGTTTCAATGAGGTATATTTCGAAACTCGTATTTCAATTTTATTTAATCTATATTAAATTTATGGCATTTTTCGCATTTATGACAAAAATTGAAAAAGAAATTAAAACAAGAAAATTTAATATTTATACGTATTTCTACCTTGACCAACTAACTTAAAATTGGTGGTCATATAATTAGTCCGCGTTAAGTCATTATAAATGCGTGTGTAAACATATACATGCCTTATATATATATCAATGGCTCTTTCTCTCTTTCTCTCTCTTTCTCTCCACCTACAGCTATAGGTTAGCTAGCCATTTCCTACGTTGTTTTTTTAATTCGTTTGAAGTTAATTTAATGCACAATTTTGTATTTATTATGCAAGAATTAAAATTACGACACTTGAAGTGAAAATTATTTTAAATCTAATACGAAATAATTGTCAGAATTATTACTGATTATAATTTCAACTTATTTAAACACAATCACATTGACGGCTTAATATAGAATAAAAAATTTCTGCTTAACATAAAATTTAAATTTCAATCGCAATAAAAAACATATTTGGAGCCAAGTTGCTGGCAAAAATTAAATATGATTTGAATTTAACGCCAAAAACTATTTTGTGCAAAAGACAATAACGATTAGCATTAGTCCGTAATACGGGAGTCTTAGTTGTTCATAGTATTAGCACAAAATACAAGCAATACCATCTGTACGAGTAAACTGTGGGTTTTGAAAAGTCGAAAAACGATGAAAAGTAAAAAGTTCAGAAAACAGCTCTGAACCGATCAGTGTAATAAAATGCGATTCTATTGGGATTTTGGGTATCACTCTCATCCGAAAGTTGATATATTCTACACCACAAGACATGTATGGTACAAGACCTCGCCACCGAAACGGGTAGAAGGCAAAACAGGTCCCAAAACTCTGATTGTGTTTTTAATTTTCTAACGAACAAATTTTTTTCTTCGCTTATTAAAAGCGCTGAACTAAGTAGTTAGTGCTTATTATAACAATCGCTTGCTGCTTATCATCGCCGCCCCATGAATAGAATAAATAGAATAAAGTGGTTTGCTATATTAATCTGTTTCATAAGCATTACGAAACTAACATTAAATTAGATTCGTCCATCTGACACCAGATGTGGGGATTCGCACAGTTAGAGATCGAGATTGATAATTTCAAACAAGATCAAGTTTAAAAGTACCCGTAATAGACACAATAACTAAAAAACATTTCTATATGTTACAGGAGTAATACAAATAAACTATTGACCATAAAGAATCAAATATTTAGGACGTGAGATTTTATTAGAATTTCGTAAAGTGATTTAACATCCCCTTAAAAAGGAAGATTTCAAACTTTCTTTACGCGCAATGCATGGTCTTTTAATTAATTAATACATCTAAAGTGTTGCTTGCTGCTTTAATTTTATAAAGAATTATTTAAAAAATCTCTGACACATACTGATGCAATTTTGAAATTGAAACAACAAAGTTTCGTATTAAAACTTTTGTTTTGGAAACAAAAACAAAAAAAAAAAGTGAACTCGGTAGTAAAGGTAGATGTAGAGTATTAAATATTAGAACTTGGTTGGTATATTAAAATTATTCCCTTGGAATTAAGATGATATCTTACCGATCATAATATGTTTCGCAAATGTTATTATAAATGATTTTAAAATTTGTGAAAGGACAGGTACAGAAGGCATGTGCAGAAAGAATCTCATCTAGATTTTTATGTTATTTTTTCAGAAGGTATTTAAAATAACGAAGATTGTTATGTAAAGTGAAGCATAAAAGTTTTATATCCACATATGCTTACTGCAGGTATGAGCACAATAATAATAAATGTATTATCATGTATTTGAAGTTCAATTTTGAGGGATGGAATTTACTGCCTTAACTTAAAAGTTTCATTGGATGTGGATGCAGGACATATTATTATTAAAAAAATTTTTTTATGTTTTAAAATTTTTAAAAACAGATGTTTTTACTTTCTAAAAATACTATTTAGGCAAGAGGTAATTGAGACAAAGCTTGAAAAGTTATGTGAATTAATGAGTTGGAAACCGCTGATTAAACACAATGTATTAATGCTTAAATGCTTAAATGCTTAAAAGAATTTTAATTTTACCTAATTAATTTACTGCAAAGGCTTTTGTCTTTTTATAAATATTATTAAAGAGAAGGGTAAATAGGACATTCTTCACTTAACATTAAATTTTATGGTGATCTGAATCGTTTTTTATTTTTTTTTTTTACCTTTAAGCTGATGAAAATCATTACAGTTATTATTGCGAGGTAAATTAAAAAAAGAATCACTTATTTTTTTATTATCTGAAACAATTTTTTTTCCTTAAAATTTCAAGTATTTCTCAAGTAATTCGAAAAGTCTACCTAGGTCAATTATAATTTCTAATATTTGTTAAAAAACCTTTTTTTTTTTGTTTAAATAATTAAATATATGCTTAATAAAATTTATTCTCATTCTTATTCTTTTATATGCTGTTCTATCTCCCAAAAAAATAGTCGAACATATTCTCTCTCTTTTGGACTGTTACGGTAGCGTTAATCCTTAATATGAACATATTTGTTTTCTGCGTACTTCAGTTTTCGCCTGAAACATCTTATGTACACGAGATCGACTTATATCGGTGTACTTCAATAACTACTTGACAACATAGTTCTCGAAATAAATACTCCACAACACTTTTGTGACTAATCTAAGATAAGCATGTTTCTTCAAATTTTCTTTGTTTTGTTGTGTTTTTATGCGCGTCTTTTTTTAAACGTAATAAAATATATAAAATTTCTAATTTTCTGCTTGTAACGCCTAGTAATACGCATTAAAGAAATTATCAAGTTGTGATGTTTTTGCTAAATTCCTTTAAACGTCTATTTTAGTTTCCTAATCACGGGTCTTAAAACGAACGAATTGTTTGACACTTTAAATTGTAAAATAATCCACATGTAGAGAGTCAGAAAGTTCGGTTGAAACTGAGTTTAAGGTTTCTTTTGTTTATTTTTTTTTGGGTAATAAAAAATTCACCTTTTTATTTGTAACGTACATAATTCATGTGTATATGCATAAATTTTATATTTTCATCGCACATGTTTATACATCTTTCTTTACTTAAAAAAAAGCAAAACAGAAAAAAAAAAGAAAAAAATTCATACACACAGTTTTTGCTACTTCGCATTTTTGAAGTTAAATAGTGCAAAATTTTTTTTTTTTTTTTTTTTGGTTGGCATAAATAGGGAATGTAAAGGAAAAAATTTCACTGCGGTATCTGATGCTCGTGAGACTGCTATTATTTTCAAGGAATAACTAGATTTAAGCTTAAGTTCTTTGTACCTGATATGCGTTCACTAAAAATTTTCCCCTTATGCTTCCTTCATATAAGAAGCTACTGCATTTAGTCATTGGTTTTTAAATGGTAAACAAAATCATTGATTTAAGTGCCATCGAGACCTAAAATATGTGGACGTATTGCTTATCGTTAAAGGGCAACTTCGAAATTTGTCAGAAATTTTCATCGAAGCAACAAAATATACTAAATTATTTAAAAAAGAAATTTTTTTAATAAATTTTTATTTAAGCGAAATAAACATAAATAAATAAATATTATTATTATTATTATTGTAATTCTCAGACTAGTGAAATGATTTCTTGAGACTAATGAATAGTGTTGAGCACTAGCAACATAGGCCATCGGTTTTTTACTTTTTTTGCTAAAAGAATGTTGAATACTAAACCTACTAGTTTTAATAAAATATTATGTTAAACTGACATTATGTTCTGTAGCTGATTTCAGGACGCACATAGGATTAGTTGGTTAAAAGTTCCAAAAAAAATTTTCTACTGATTTTACCCCAATATTAGTGCCACGGATGTTTGACTAGCTTCCCGCGCATTACAGCTCTCGTAGTGCCCTGTATGTTGTGGACTATTAGAAGTCTGTATTCAAGACTACTTTAAAAATAATTTTTCACTTTTGTCACTTTTTCAT
The DNA here is from genome assembly GCA_000671755.1 of Glossina brevipalpis. Lineage (NCBI taxonomy): Eukaryota > Metazoa > Arthropoda > Insecta > Diptera > Glossinidae > Glossina > Glossina brevipalpis. The sequence goes on from KK351139.1 coordinate 17,951, forward strand.
AAATTCTTGTATGTTTGCTAAAATCTTACGTAATACAACGACTATGCTGTAATGGTTTCGCTAAAGTGGGGAAGGGGAAGGCTAGTCAAGCTGAAAGTAAGCACACAACGGAAAGACAGACTGCACATTTAACTAAAAGGCATACATACTAGAAGTCAGGCAGACATTTTATAGGCGACGACTAACAAACAGATATAGAACGTTTAAAGGACGGACACTTGACAAGCAGCGGACGAATCTTTTTCTTTTTTTTTTAATTTATCTCTTTTTTTTACTTTTAATTTATTCTGATGACGTCAGCTAAGCTAGGCCGCGGGAAAAGTAATGATAACTACTTGATTTGATTACTTACGGATAACAGAGAAGAAAAAAAATCTTAAAAAGTTGACTGATTTGTGTAGAAATAATTTGACGGGATGATCGCTCGTGAATGATTGTTTTTCAGAATAGTACAAAAAATCAGAAATGTTTATAATTTAATTTACTATAGAATTGAAAAAAGAATTTTGCAAAGCCACGATCGAATAAGCGAAGTAAAGCGGCCATAGTAAAAAAGAAGAAAAAGCAAAATGTAAAAAATTTTGCTCACAACAATATCAAATCAAGTTGAGTTTAAACAATAATTGCGTTAAAGCGCCTTTATCAACCGAGAAGCAATTTATAACAAGTTTACTAAGGATTTTCAATGAATTTCTTATAAACAAGGCAACAAAGGACAACTTTTCACATTTGAGCATTCGTGCAAAATGGTCCGAGAATTTGGGGGAAAAAAGACTACTGTATGCTTTTATTACAAATACATAAATATATGTATATAAATTAATGAGACCATAAGAAGGATATCCATTCGATGCCTGCAAATAATCTTGAAATAAAATGACGTCTACCAAGCGTTCCGTTGATTTTGGTCTAGATGAAGATTACGGTGATGACGATTCCGGCTCTGAATATGACTATAATGAAGATCCTGATAAAACAGAAGAGCTAGGCGTTGGTCATAATTTACAAGTACAATAATAAAAACGGCAGTAACAACAATAATTCCCTACTAATATCTAATCAATCGGGTGCAGCAGCAAGCTCGATCTATCATGCTATCATGCAAACACCAGTTTTAATACGGGCGCATCTTCATTATTTATTGGCGCGGATGAGCACGGAATTAAGTTTTGATGCATCGGCACCACTGGACTCACACCACAATCCAAGATCAATGTCATAGTTCCGCAGAAAGCACAAGCATTGGTGGCAGCCAAAACGGTATCTCTGACTAGCAATATAAACAACTATCTCAACTCTTAATGGATTCAATTAAGATAACTAACTTGAACAAGCCGAAGATCATCAGGTTGATTATAAAGAAATGGAAACATGCATATATGTTGAAACATATGATGACTAATGGTCGGCTAAATTAAAATTGGGTAAAAAGCATCCTGATCCTGTTGGCTTCTTGTAAAGTTTTTTTCTTTATACCCAAATCATTAAGGGTAATTTTATTTCTTTTGAATTTATGGTCAATTTATTAAAAAAAAAAGATTTTAAATTTTTAATTTAACTATACTCTCTATTTACGGGGAATATCCTTTTATTCATTTTATTTTCAAATGAATGATTTTCATTTTACCTTCGTTTTCTGAAAACTTTTAGAAAGACACGTTTATTTCGTGCACTTAATATGCTTAAATTTATTTATTTTTTGAATTTATTTATGTTTTGTTTTTTGTTTGTATCATATTAAAAAGAAAATAGATTAGTGTTTAATAGACGAGTGTATCCTTTAAATTCTATTGAACATTTTGAGAAAGAGATAGATCGCATTCATCCTTGCATAAGGTCTCTTGTTAATAACATATATGTGATGATCGAAAAATTGAAATTTCATATCTTATTAACATATGAAATGTATCGAGTAAAGGATTGAAGGATATGCTTTTTAGTCAGCCTGTGAGCAATAAATGATGGGTTATATCAGTTGTATGAGTTGAATGAGAAATTTTGTTAAGAAACTTTTATTATTTATTATTTATTAGTTAAATTAATTTATTAATTTCCGTTCAGATTTTACACACATTGTACGAGATTGACTCTTGACTCTCCGAAAAGCGTCAATTTATGCTACAATATGCAGCAAATAAAAATTATAAAAATTTGTAAGATATAAGAATGATGAATATATGCGATGTGTTTTAAACAACCAGATACTAATTATGTATATGTGTGCTACAATATGCAGCAAATAAAAATTATAAAAATTTGTTAGATATAAGAATGATGAATGTAAATAAGATATATGTATGTAAATAAAAATTAAATTTTTATGTTAATATGAGAGCTCATTCATATCTTTCTCTCTTTAAATTTGTTGTGTTAATACACGAATTTTCTCTTAAAAATGTTCGAGCAAAGATAAGAGTTACTTTCTCATTTACTTTATCCAATGAAAAGAGAAGGATTTCTACGTTAGCTACGTGTTTTCAGTAAATGCATTTTATCCGTAATGAATTGGGTTTAAGCTGGCTGGCTGACTGGCGAGTTGGCTGACAAAAAAAATCATAATAGTAACCTCGGTAAGATAAATGCGACATTATCAACAATACGTTAGTTTACCGCAGCACAAGGTACGTGAAACAAATAAACGCAATAAGATGTTTAAGGTTTTGAGGAACATTCACTTAATTGAAATCATGAATAACTTTTATAAAGAATTATAAAAAAAGGAATAATATTAATAGAATTTGAAAAAAGAAAGCAATATCTATGCGGGTACGCAGGAATACGAAAATAAAATTTGGAAAAAAATTCTATTTATAAAAATTTAAAAAAAAAAAGAAAAATTAAAAAGAGTTATTTGTGAAAATTTCGATTAAAAAACAATTCTGTTAATGAAAATTAAAAGCTATTCCATAAAAACGGTAGATTATATGAAAAAATGTGACATATCCTCTAAACCGCGAAGTGAAAATTAATGTGATTGATGGCTTTTACTACATTTAATGTTTAACAATTCAAAGTAAGGCGTTTTCATAGCTAAGCTTACGCGCGCCTTTACTCAAACCCACACATGCAAATAATTTATGCTATTCACATATCTATGTGGTGGTCGCCAATGTAAAGCATACAATTTTTTCTCTCTGACGTTGTGTAAATATATAAATGTAACAGTAAAATTTAGTCTCTCGTAATTATTGTTGCATATTAAGGGTCGCATATAAAGTAATGCGCTCTTGATAACATTTTTTCCTGTAAACACTTGTGTGTTTATGTTACGACACTTCTTTACAGTTCATCTACTTGACGATGACTATATTCAATAGTGTTTGAGTGAAGTTGTGTATAAGCAAAGTGCATATGTAAATATAGGTGCACACATGCACGCATCCGTACGCGTACACAAACGTACACACACACACACGTTCTTCGTTGCTGTTTACATATCTGCTCTTATTGAGCAATTTGATGTATAAGCTGCATTTGAAAAAAGATTAAAAAGAGGAAGAGAAGTAAGAGAGTATTGTGTGACCGCATATTCCATGCTGCTTACATGCTGCGTGATCTTCAATTCTTTTTTTTTTTGTATTCCAGTTCAAAAGAAATGTATTTTGCATATTCAGCCGACGAATTTTATGTAAGTGTGAAGTATAGTTTTCTTTTTTCCTGTTCACCTCTCGTTTCATTTCTACTTGTATGCATGCAGTTGTGCTTATGTGTGTATGTAGGTTATATTACAAACACGTAAAACTTTTATTATATTTGATTCAAAATGTAAAAAAAAATTTGAAGCATACACATGCTCCTTTTATACACATATTAAATTATTGTTGTCAGCTCAAGGATTTCTCTTTAGTTGTGATTTATATAAGAAAGTTACACATAATTTAACGAATGATCCGTGAAATTTATAAGAAAAATTAAATTATGAAAATTATTAAAATATTTCCACGAAAATTTTGTGAAATATACTCTTAAAAAGTGTTTAAAATGTAGCAACAGTGAAATCTTGATAAAGTAGTTTGATTTTGAATTACTACTACTGTGAACTAGTGTCCGAATAAGCGGAAATAGTTTGTAAAGGAAAAATTGCCCCCACAATCTCTTACAAAATTATATTGTAAGGTAGAAAGTAATTATCAAAAATATACGTAATGATCCCTTTCCTGAGCTTCTATGCTTTCGAATGAAATGAATGAAGTTAATTTTTTTCATATTTTATTCACTATCTGAGAACTTCAACTGAAACTTTATGTCACTTTAGAAGTTTTCGAAAACATTGATGAGGATCAACCGAGCGCTTCAGCTCAAGTAGTTGCATTAATTTCAGGTTACAGTTTAGTAAACAGTGCATCAGAGGAGCTTATAAATTAATAAATCAGTAACAAATCAATTTAGAATTTCTTAGCTCCTCTGAAACGTATTGATAACGGAACCTGAGAAGCTTTCGCTTGAAGCTAACCGTTAATAATCGTGGCGCTTCTTTTCTCGCTTGATTTTAACTGTAATGAAAGCTGATGCAAAGGTTTGAATGCTTTGGCCATTAAGGCTTGACCTTTCTGCAAATTTTTTATTCTGTTACTTAGTCTTTGAACTACAGTCCCTTTACATTCATATGACCAATGACCAACCACTAGACATTTCTGACAGCGCACGCCGCTTGGAACAGCGAATAATTTCCATTATTTTTTTGGCTAGTATCTAGCAGATGGAATCAGGACCGGAAGCTGGGTCGCCAATTTACTGTACCTAATTTGCCTGCTTAACTGTGGTAATAAAGACGCGGCTAAAACGAAGAAAAATTACTTTGCTATCGTTCTAAAATTCTAATTAGAAGCTACCTACTTTCCTCTTGTTTTATTATAAATGTTGTCTCAGTAAGAGTGCACTATTTACATTTTGTGTCATTTGTTTTTCACTCATGTGACAAATTTGAAATTTGACAGCTGTCATCTATGATTGTTCTGATCATTAATAATGGAGCACTACACAAAAATCCTAATATAAAAATAAGGAAAGTTACACTGAGATAGTTCGGTGGATTTTCGATCGAGAAAGTACAGGTAATGTTTTAACGTTTGGAAAAGTGCTCAAAAGATTTGAAGAAACTGGGTTAATCATTGACAGTAAGCCTCCTTATGTCAAAGCACCGGTCTTGGAAAGAACTTGGAAACATTGCCACTGTAAACGAGAGCATCGTGGAAAACATGAAAATATTAACTCGGCATCGTTCGTAATCCTGTCAAAGACGACTGTCTTCACCTATTCAAAATTCAGCTTACTTAGGAACTCAAACAAGAAGATCATGCTTTTATTTTTAAATGAAATGATGAAAAGAAAGAGTGTACCCTTATTGACACCCACACTATAGCTGTCACATTTTTATGCAACAAATTTTTGATTTTACATTGGTTTGAAATCTTTAGTACAAATTGCAAATATTTCCTGATAAACGTAAATTTGATTTCATGCTGTTTAGTTTTGTTTCTCTAATTACCATAGTGTTCTCTCAACACTCAACTAAGAAGCATTGTTTGATAATGAATTATGAAAAGCAATAATGATGCAGATGTGGATAACTGAATGCCTTGTAGGTGAAATCCATTTGTTGCCCGGTTTGTAAGGTTGAATCTAACTAGTAAGCTTATTGCGATATACATAAACAACCAAATGGCTAATAATTATACGGTTAAGAGAAAAAGAATAAAAGAGCAGAAGACAGGAACTAACTACAAATACGGCTCAATATTTGCTATACAATTTAATACAACAACTGTTCCTTAAGTTCAATATCATGCAATAATTTTAATGTTCTTATGGCTAATTAATGTTAACTACTTGCAGATGTAGAAAACCTTTCATTTCTAATCAAACTAAATGAAAAACGAAAAATTACTGTAATATCGAGTATCCATAGTTGTGTTCAGCTACTTTATTCCTTCTTTTTTTGGGATAAAAATAACTCAGATGCACATCCAATATATGATGTTTATTAAAAATAAATCTTTTTATTCTTTTTTGTTTTTGTTTTTGGTTTACGTTTCACTCCAGATGATGATCCATCTTGCTTTGAGTTACAAATACAAGTTTTGTAATTTGAAAAATTGGAATTATATACAATACAATGCTATACTCTGCTAATATTCGCCTACGTAAACATAAGCTAGAGTTCAGTTCATACCCTTTTGTTATTACATAACTGCTTACCTCATGCTTTTATTAAATAAGAGACTAAAAGCCTAAGCAACTGGCACAAGTAACGTTTATATGCCTTAAGAGACAAGTATAAATCTATGAAACGTAGTGAATGGAATGACGAAAGAAAAGGATTTAGTGAGAGAAAGAGAAAGAAAGAGGGAAAGACAGAAATATATGTAGGAACAATGAAACGAATCCTGTATAGGAGATTTAAAAGGACATAAATCAACAAACTCTCTGTTGTAGGGTCAAAAACTACAAAATAGTTTTGTTCTCCCCTCCTTTTGTGCCGATGTACAGATACTTTTTTTTCAATTTTAGTTTACTCAAAAGTTTACCAAGCTAATAATAATAGAGTTTATTTTTTTTTTTTTTTTTTTTAGGTCAAAGAACCCAAAAGTGCAATTTAAACTAGAAAATTCAATTTGATATAAAAGCAAAAAAAAAAAAGAAGAAAAACAACTCAAACACTCTAAATCCTGAAAGGGTTCATAACAAATGAATGAATGAAGAGAACAACATAAAGAATTATGAAATCATTATACATATATTTTTCCCCGATGAAAAAAGTAAAATGAAAAACATAAACATAAAATTGGAAAAACAAAAAAGGAAGAAGAAATAATTGGATGACAAGTAAAGCTGTAGTCACCTCGCCTGAACTTTGAATGCTTATCACGGAAATATTTGAAACTAGTAGTAGCATGTTTGATAAATTACGTAAAATATTCTGAGATTATAAGCTTTTGGAAAGAACTCTTTTTCTACTTTCTCTAGCAGTCAGTTCTACTCACATCTTATAGTTCAAAAGTAAAATAAAGCTGCGCCAACTCCAATTAATTTTCTCTTGTGAATTTCATACAATATGACTGAAATAAATCGCTAAATAAATATAAATGTTACATATGGAACGATAAATCTAATGTATTTTTTTCATTTAAGGTACCAAAAAAAAAAATAGAAATTAAATTTATTACTTGTAAATAAATTGAACACTTTTTATAGCCTTAAGTCAAAAATCAACGCTAATTTCATTATGATGCTAGTTAGGAAAATTTTAATTGACTTTGGTCGAATCTTGAACACCCTACTATCCAAGACAACATTACGTCTTATTGACACCACAAGTGTACATATTGGCTACTCAACAATTGTATTAAGTTTTTCTATTAAGACAAATAAAAAGTTGATGGGATTAATGCAGAGGATCACGATTTCCTTAGTTAAGGCCTCAATCAGAAAAGAGGAGGAAGTGCTTTATTCCTTCTTTCATATTTAACTTCAAATCCGCATTTACTGGCGTTACTATTCATACTCGGAATCAACTGTTGCTACTTCGAATGAAACTCTTAATTGCTTACGAGTATTACCAATGTAGATTAGTTAGAATCGTAATGAGCAAAGAATAAGTTAACCAAAGTAACGTAAGGTAGAATGTTTAGAACTACCATAGAATAAAGCATCGCCCCGATGCCTTATATACTTGATAGCTGTCTGTTGCCTTTTTCCTTGCTTTAAAACGTTTTTTTTATAAAAGGAAGAAATGGTTCAGTAGGATATTTTTTAAAAGGCTTCTGACATTTTTATGCTCGAACTTATTTACTAAAGTGAAACGAACACGCAAAAAATATTAAAACTTTTCCATTCATGACTGAGACATGAAAATGTGCACTAACTTTGTCCTTCCGTTTTCAATGCAGGCACGCTATTGAGTGTACGTATTTTTGACTAGCTTACGATTCTAAAGCGATTAAGGACTTTGCTAGAACATGCTTCAACTGACAAATATTTAGAAAATAAAATCGGAATAGATTTAAGTTTAAAATATGGCAAGAGATCAAAAGTAAGATTAGGCGTGGCCACAATGTGAAACAAAAAACATATTCCCAGTAGTTCCCAAAACTTGTACTTGCACCTTACAGTCCAACGCCGGCTTTAGTCTTAGAGGACAGAAAAAAAACTTTAACTTAGCCTTGAAGAGATATTGAACCAATATTTGAAACAAAAATTTTCTAAGGCTATTAAAAAAGTGAATGTGAAAAAGTCCCCTATTTCACAAAATTACAAAAAATAACTTTTTCTTTTATTATATGTGATATTATATATATAATATAATATTCCTAACTGCTATTAAAAAAATGTTCGTTCGATTTTTACAAAAGTTAATAATGTAATAAATTGAAAAAATGCTAAAATCTGAATTAAATTTTAATAACTAGTAATAATTTATACTATAACCAACAATATTTAACGAATTTCATTGATATTCAACTAAAAGAACACCGTAACTAACTCGCTTAGGTCAAATATATAATAAATTTTACATAAATATGACATATAAATACATATATACATATACAATATTTTACAAATAAATTTTTAATAATTACCAACAGCCATATATAAGAAAAACTTATATAGAAAAACTACAAACTGTTCATTGTGATATATTTTCATAAGTTTCTAACCATTTTAGGGTATGTAGGAATCGTATTGAGGCACATTTACGTGATTTTAGTTGTTTTTACTTGTTTATTAACGTTTTATTTAAATTAAATTTGTAAAGACTAACAAAAATTTTATGGCATCGCATTTGAAAATGAAATTATTTTCATTTTACTGCACATATACTGTGAAATGTCTTTTCACGGCGAACTCATAAACACTGTTAAGCAATTCATTTGTTTCCATATATTTTCTCATCACTCTCAGAAACTAAAACACAAACATTTCACTAGGTAAAGATAATATATTTACATCTGTTTACATATTGATGTCGAAACGCCTGCCTTCGAACAGCTTCATTGCCTTTTCTTGATTTCAAAGAAAAAAGAAGAGGACAACTTTATAGTTACATAGAGAGAGACAGAGGGGGAAGAGGTACGTGTGAGAGAGACAGGGAGAGTCAGATGGAGAGAGAGAGAGAGAGAGGGAGAGAGAGAGGAGATGAGATGAGATATATGAACATTTATAGAGAGAGAAAAACGGTGGTAACTAATCTTAAATTTCGCTTAATTCAGTACAATGTTAATTATTTTCCTATTTGATCATTCAGAATATATCCCATACATGTGTATAAACAAGTTGATGTCCAGAAAAAAGTGAGGAAGAGAAGGATAGGATTTAGACAAAAGTTAGGATGCATACGGCAGTTCGATAAATCTTATATCTTGGATCATACTCCAATCGTAAATTAAACTGTAGTCTACTGTACCAAGATCTTCATAGTCGCAATTCTTATCTACTAAATTAGGCGACCCATCAACTTAAAGAAACATAAAGACAATAACTTCTATATATATATCTGAAATGGAAAATTTCGATTACTAATAAACCCCTAATATTTACAAGGAGTCAATAAGAAGAAGTAAGAAACACATTTGGTTTTTATAGGTTTTAATGATAAAGGGTTTCACTGTATCTGTGTCCAACTAAAGGTAAAAACAATGATTATATTTTTATTTTTTTTTTCGTACACAAGTAGAGGTAGGGACGAGTGTCTGCCAATGCGAGAGGGCGTTTTGTTTGGCGCGCTGTTAAAATTTATGTTGAAAGGAAATCAAATTATAATGTTTACCATTTTTTAAATAAACAACCATTATCGACATGTATGGCAGGTAAATACCAATGCAGGTCTTTTTTTGTGCCGGGAGATACAGAAGCAGCACAAACAGAACAATGAATTATACGGTGGAAACTTTACTGATGAAATTTAGCTCATATCCACGAAGCAACATATTCATATTGCACGCACTAACGCACACACGCACAGTAAGCGATATATAATAAAATATACTTTCGCTTGCATGCATATACATGCCCGTGTTCTACATAATGATTTTATTGATATGAAATAAATGTGTTGCTATTATTTTATAAATGGCTGTGCTGTATTGCTCGGCGGGAAGTACATTCTATTTTCAATTATCGATGGGCAAATAGCGTGTTGAGTTTCACTTTTTAGGTTTCTTTCGTTGTATCGTAATTCCTGGACATACACTACACTTATTTTCAAATAACAATTCATTCGATATTTGTTACTAAATATATATATATATATATATATATATATGAGTAACTATACAATTGCAGTTGGAGTATGATTGATTGCTTTTGAAAATTGATACATAATTTGTTATCGGATTTCTAACAGCATTCTGTCGTTAGATAAATATTGCATAATATGATGATATATTTCGCAATATTTATGCTTAATAAAGTTATATATCAATTAATTAAAAGGGTTTGCAAAATATATCATTCAATTTCAAAAGCGAAAATTATCGATGATTTAAATAAGTGAAAAAAGTTAATAGACATAATTTGGTTTTTTTCCATCCATCTTTATGGATATTTTAGTGTTTCCAAAATTTCGAAACTGACTTTTGGCCAGAATTAAAAGGGAAATTGGTTTAGATCGATCTTTAGGTCGTGCGCGTCGGTTTCTTTGTTGGAATTAAGTTCTGTAAGATCATATAAAGATATAACATATATCCGATCGATATGTCAAGTAAATGGATTCCTGCTTTACATTAAAAATATATATCAGATATTAACTTTTTCTAAATTTTAAAGCTTTCATCCCATATTGAGTACAAGAGTTTAGCAATGGTTTATAGTTGGTTGTGTTAGTAAGTTACCTATTATAACCATTAGGATTTGCGTTGATGTTTTCGAAACCGCATGCGAGCCAAGTTGCATCGATCCGAACAAGCGGTAATCAGAAGGCGCTATATCAAGCAATAAGATGAGTTTGCGTCTGTTAACTGCTATAGCTTCCTTCTTTTTTGTAACAATACATCGCACAATTTGTTTGATTGGTGTTGGTAGGGATCTGCAGGAACAGTTTCATTCAATTTTAGCAGAACGTAATACACCGCCTTACGCGCTTGATTTACAAAGTAAGTTAAAGAAATCGTTGGATAAATCTCTATTGTTCAATGAAGCTAAAATAATCTTAAATCACAAGAAGTGATTCTTCTCTAACTAATGGTAGAAAGAGCAGTTACTGTTTCGCCACACTTCAGCTCTGAAATTGCCGTTTGACCCCGAACACATGACACAAAATGAAAGTTTGCTAAAAATAATTGCTTGACAAAGTCCCAATTTTACCCTAACGCTTAAAAAGTTGTAATGTAAATGTAAGCAAATGTAAAATTATTTCACTATTTCTTTTATTTCCGTTCGGTTGTTATTATTTATTTTCTCTGAAATGCGAAAGATAATTGAAATTTAATTAAATAATTTAATTCTCATATCAGGCTCAGAGCTGTGCTTTGCCCAAAATCACAACCATAATTATAAAAGGAAGGCTTAGAAAAAATTTAAAAATCTAAATTTCAAAATTTTATTTACCATAACAGATTATTTTCGTATGTTATAAATACAAGATTCGTTGCAATTTTTTGTTTTGCCACCAAGAGTTTATTCGAATGTAAATTACTGAAGCTTCGTTCATCTAACCTGTAGATAATTTGATTTTATTTAATAGAAAATGTTTTTGCTTTGAATACTCGTTGCTCTTGCAAATTTTGATCAAGGTCGCCTATAAATAACTTTTTTAAAAACATTTCATTTTTCTTCGTATTTTTCAGGTTTTCATTTTTTTTTAAACCATTTTGTACGTTTTGAAATGCTTCCTTATGGTTTTATTTTCTAATCCTTTGTTAATTTTAATGATTTATTTTTTTTTAATTGTCGTTATTGCCATAAGCTTTCATTTGCAAAATGTTTTATGTTAATTTCTTTATAATGTTTTGTTTTGTTATATATCTTCCCATCCGTTCGTGTATTTTTGTTGTATAATTTCAATTTAATTTCTTACCTGGCAAACCGTGTAATTGGCCTCAGGCATTATAAAGAACATCTTAGTGAAGAAAGCGTAAAAAGCAAAAATAAAAAAAAACAGGCATTAAAAAACTATTTAAGAACGCATAGTGGAGCCGTAGCCGTTGCTAACTTTGTTGCCGTCATCTGTTTTCTTTTCTTGTTAACTTAATTAGGTTTCCTACACCACTCCAACTTTCTGCTTTTTATTTTGTGTAACGGGATTGAAATACAAAAAAATGAAGACTTGCTGGTGTTGTCCGAATAGTTATTGCTCAACACTTGTGTCGATTTTGAAACCATGCCTTTTTACGACATCCTTTATATCGTAATCCTTTGTTTTTTCCTAGGCAACTGAAGACAAAATTATCTTCTTACTTTTAAATCGTATGTACACAAACGCTACTCCTATTTTCCCTCTTTCTCTGCCTATCACAATTTTAATTTCTATAAGAAAAATTCAACCTATGGTGCTTTAATGTATATAATGCGTGAATACAATAAAGTGCTGTTATAAAAAAAAACAATTCATCACCGATAATGTGATAAAAAAGAGAGGGAGTTGTAGAAGTTGAAAAATCAAAAACCATAACAATAATAATTGAAAAATCAATAAAATAACAGATATAGTGATAGCAATAGCAACAGCAATAGCAACAGCAATAGGAATAGCAATAGCAGTAGCAATACCAATATCAGTAGCCATAGAAGAAGCAACAGAAACATATCGATACGAATAATAAGAGCAATAGCGATAGCAATAGCAATGGAAATAGCAATAGCAATAACAATGGCAATAGCAATGACAATGGCAATATGAATAGCAATAGCGACGGCAATAGCAACATCAATGGCAATAGCAATCGCAATAGAATTAGCAATAGGAATAGCAATAGTGACGGCAACAACCATAGTAATGGCAATAGCAATAGCGATAGCAACGATAACAGCAATCGCAATGGCAATAGAAAGAGCAATGGCAATAGCAATAGCAAAAGCAATGGCGATGGGAATAGCAATAGCGACGGCAACAACAATAGCAATGGCAATAGCAATAGCAATATTTTATTAACAGAGTCAGGTACAATTAGGAAAAAACTATGATAAGACTACTTCTCTTCTTTTTGATAGTTACAAACCATCGGATGTAGAATGTAATAGCTTCGGAAATAAAATTGAGTAACACAAAAACAGCGCTACTAATTAAAAACATCCTGCCGTCAGCTGCGTGTTTGGTTTGCCCAAAAATACACTGAAAATTTCATTTAAAGAAGTAATAAAGCGAAAATAATTGTTCAGGAAAAAAGCCATTATTTACTTATATGCTTTAAATATACTTGTCCAATATGTGCGCCAGCGGCGTAGTTTAATTCAAGTTATTTTGTTAAGACCCTTTTAATATATTGTATTATGTATATATATAGTCTGCCACAACTATAAACGTACTTTAAATGATGATACCGTGCGAGGAAATAATTCAATTTCTAATTATATGACGTAAGCGCGAACAACAGAAATGTTTTGATGTTTGCTGAAACAAATACACGTAAAAGCATATTTAATTAATTTATTTAAATGCAACTAGCGAGAAAACACGATAAGATCCAGAGAGAAACGGACGTGAAAACCAATGCATCTTATAGGAAAAGTCATCAAATACTGCTCGCAAAATCATTTGCATTTAGATATTTGTTGGCAAAAAAAGTTTTTGGTTGAGCGAAAACCTGGATTGAAAAGAAATGTGAACTGTTCGCACAAGAGATGCAAAGATTTATGGTTTCAATTCACTTGTGTCAATTTTTGCTATTAAATGTGAAGATTACGAATTTGCTTTTGAGTCTCTAGATTTCGTGTTATTTAGAATTAGAATTAATCTAATTTCAGTTCCTGAAAATTAAATGGCATCTGTCACATTCACTAATGCAAAAGAAAAGGAAAAATGAATTAAAGTAAATCTGCGGATAGCATAAGACGTTTGAAAGGTTGGCAAAAATAAATATTGGAAGTATTAGAACTGTCAGAAAGTGTTATATGTTTTGTGCTTTCGAAAGTAAATGTAAATAAAACACATTTCTGATTGAGGTTAAATAAATAAAAATAAATATAAATAAATTCGGATCAAATTTTTTTCAATATATTGTTTGCACAGTGCCGTTAATTGTGAAATACCTTTTCGGTCAAATTTCCTCAGAAAAGTTTTATTGGACTGTATCTTTTTGAGATAATTTTCCATTATTAGCAGACTATATACACAAGTCGGCTTTAATATGACGGATGTTCTTCCTCACTTTCAGTAACAGCACCAATATTTTCGGTCAGGCGGGCGTTTCAATGATGTGTGGGTCTTAATGATTCTATTACAGATCCAGTATTTTCAATCGCCTTGATAGTTTTGTCACTTGACATTACACTAAGCACGTGATTTCCTGAATGACAGTTTTTTTTATATATATGTTGCTAAAATAAATTTGCAAAAATCCGGATCACGATATGGTTAATTCTACATATTCTCGACCTAGAATTTTAAAGTTAAGCTCCATAAAAACGCAATGATTTGGGTAGTAAGTAGTAAAATTTAAGAGAAGAAATTTTTAAGAATTTATATATTTTGTTAAAAATTTTTATCTCTCTCTTTTCAGATGTACTGTTTGGGAGCCACAATGAAATGAATAAATAATGCAAGATGAACTAGAATAGCACACCAATACAGCAATGAAACAAAAGCAAAGTGGCCAAAATAAATATTCATGAAAATGGCAAACAAGCTGCGATCATAATCAAAAGCAAAGTTAAAGAAGAGAAGATAAAAATGCACAAAATTTAAATAAAAGTAAAAAAAAAAGAAATCAAATGAAAAAGTAAAACTTAGTAACAACGGGCAAATCCAAAATGAAAATTGCTAAGTCATTGCAAATTAAAAGAATTGAGTCGTAAAATTTGTTTAATAACAAATAGTTTTCTCTAATTAATGCAAAAATCATGCAAACAAGTGCAAAATAAATATAAATCCAAAAAAAAAATAAAAATAAAAAAAAATCTAATTAATTAATGAATGAATCATGAATGAACAGATTAAATAAACATTAATTTAATTTATAAGTAAATAGAAACAAAACCGTAAATGTTGTAAAATAACCAACGATACATATCAATATGGTCTGATCTTTCGTGTTTTTTTTTTTTTTACATAAATATTAAATAAAAAAAAAACTTAAATTATTTCTGCTTTATTTTTTTGGTATAAGAAAAAAGAAAAACAATCAATGAATTAACATATCATTGTAAGTAAACCAGTAAAAGTAAATAAATAAAATATTAATAAATTAAAAAATTACTGAAACGTAAAAACAATAAAAATTAATTTATGAATCCGTGTAGAAAAAAGCAATATCGGCCAAGTTAAACGTAATAAAAACAAAACAAAAAAATAATTAAAAAATTACTTACTTCCAGTAAATTCTACTGCTAAATCCTTCGTCTCTTATTAATTGTCTATTAACGAAGTCACTTTTAACAATTAATTGCAATGGCAAAGCAATATAATCTAACCTCAAATGCGTATATAAAGTGAAACTTATTATCATTATCCTAATCGTCATCATCATCATCATTATCTCTTTTTGTAATTGTTATTATCTGTGGTTCTTATAAAAGTAATTATCGTATGTGTGCACATACACACGGCCGTATATATACACACTTATGTACATGTATCTCGATTCAATTATTATGATGCAATAACATTAATTTGCGGAATATTGACATCATCGTATTTATATATAATCCTCTTATAAAAACTATAACAGCTATAGTTATGTACTTATTTGTGTGAATGTGTGTATTCTACAATATATTAAATGTAATTTGAACCTAATTCCAATTGCTAATGTAAGTAAGAGGAACTAAGTATTTTACGGTGAGTATTGTAGAAAATCAATCCTTATCAAATAATTTAATGACGTTATCGTTATGTAAGACGCTTGAATTACTTCATTAGATGATTGAAAAAATGCCATAAGAGGAGAACTTGATAACAAAAACTAAGTCAACCACTAATTAAGACAAATTCTGTTAACACGTCATGAAATATTGCAGAAACGTTTATTATTTTATTGTTTAAAGCTTGTTTTAGTTTCCACATGAGACACTACCGCATAAAGAATTTCATTCGATCAGGGATGTTAATGTAAGGAAAACGTACATCGTAGGAGTCACCAAAACATTGCGTATACGTCATCTATATTTTAGGTATAAGGAACTAATAAATAAACGTAGTTTTTCTTGACGAGCAAGGGTTTTCGATATCCCAATGAAACTTTGCATTTATTATAGCGGTTTACTTTCTTTTCTAAAATTCCTATAATTATTTTATTTTACATAAAACGTGGCTTATCTATGCTAATCCCGATGACATTATATTGCTACGATAATCCCAAACTGATAAAATAAATTCGCAATAAATTTGCCGTAATTTATATCAAGCACAATTCTTCGATGACCGTAGAAGGGTTCAAAGCTATTATGAAAGTTACAAGTTGATCAGAAATGAGACACATAAATTTGTGAAAATTGAAACTCAAATTTAACAACTTAGAATATTATATTCGACTATGCCGAATTTGTTTTCCCACCACCTCTATTTTAAGAAAAGTTCGAAAAGTCCAAAAATCGATATTCTATAATATTAAGTAGGCGTGACAAATGTACTCCATTCTCATTTGCCAAATTTGGTTCTGATGTCTTAATGTTCTTGTCGTAGGTTTTATGCAGATAAGGGGGCAAACGGATGGACAGATGATCGAGCGGGTATGACTAGATTTATTTCGAGTCACGAGTGTCTGAAACTTTTTCCTATAAAAGTTACAAAAGTTTTCCCAAACAAATTAAACCTCTTTTATATCGAGTGGGCGTGGTCAATCCTTCTCATTTTCGTACCGATACCTGAGGATAACTAGCTCGATAGACGTGGACATGTTTGTAGACCTGTCTGCTAAGGTTTATGAGTAATAAGGAAAAAACCCAACTTTTTTTTTATAGCAAAGGTGTTCTCAATTTACGTTATATTGCAGGTGTGTCCTTCGACCAATTTGTCCCATTTTCAATACCGACATGCATAGAAGAACTTCCAATGTTCCTGCCAAATGTGAAGCCGACATCTTCATTCTTACGGCTAGGAGAATAATTACCACAGACGGACACTAGAGCAGATGAACCGAAAGACATGATTAAATCGATTTTAAATTTGATTTTGATCAAGAATAGCGTACTTTGTAGGGTGTCTCAAGCTTCCTTCTCGATGTTGCAAACAAAATAAAAAAATGAATATACCCTTCAGCTTCGGTGGTGGGTATAAAAATGCGATTTTTCTCGAAAACGTGACTTGTGCTAGTTTTTCAATCTTTATATATTAAGAAACTCCAATTGTAGCTACAAAACGATTGACATTCTCTGTTAACGAACAAGAAATTCATGCTAAGTTATTCGGCTCTTTATTAAATGAATGTTTATTCAAAAGTGAAAAGGACGAACCGGCAAATAAATTATGAAAAGTTTTTCCTAATGAAACGAAAAGAGGTTTTCAATAAAATGTTCATATCTTTGATTTGTAAGATTCTGCAAAGCTGTTTAAGAGTTTTGAAAAATTTAACGGTTTTTTACTTAATTCATTTTTGTATTCTAGTCTTTTTAAATATAAATTTTGATCCGTAAGTAAAATTAATTTTATATATATATTATATTATACAAAATTATTTAAAATTTCCAAAGTACTAGCAATGTAAAGTGTATTTCATACACGCATAGTATGGGTGAAATTTTTAAAAATTTTGAAAAATCAAAATTTATTTCACGTTATGAGAGATTTATGTAAATTTTGTTCTCTTTTTTCTTGTACACGATGCATTAGTGTATGCTTGAGTGTAGTTAAACTTTTTTATTAAAAATTTGCAAAATCATGTTCGAATGCTGTTAATGACTTATCTATTGTTATTAATGACACATTCTAGATGATTACATATCTGGTTAACAACCGAAAAGAAGAAAGCAATCGAAAAGCTTGGAGAAAGAGACATTGTTTCTTTCACAATAATGATTGATTGATATATGAATAGATCGGTTAGTTGATTGGCACACTGATAGACGCAAGTCAGACGGCAGCACATTGTACTTATTTGAAACGATGACATTGATATCATTCTTTATATAATAGTTAGTAGAATGATTATATTAAAAGCAGTATTAGTATACATATGTATAATATGTACATAGGCGTGTGTGCGTTTGTGCGCTCATCATGTTTACATGATGATATCATCAGGATATTTCACAATTGCTATAATGAAAGATGATAAACTGCTGCGTTTACATAAACGGAAGGAAAGAAGCAAACTGTCTTCATAAAAAGTTTTCCAAAGAGTTTTTCTTTATTTTCGCAAGCCAAAGCCAAAGCGAAAGAAAAGGAAACATAAAATAAGAAATAACCGGAAACGTTTCACAATCACCACATCTACCAAACAAATTGTCATGTTTCTAAAGAAGGCAGCATATTGTGTATTTAGCTCTTGTATTCATGCATGTGATGACTACACAGAACTGTACGATGCAGTGACGTTAGTGACGTTGCTTTTGTTGAATTTTTTATATAAACGTACTTATATCTATGATGCTGTTAATGTCATATCTCTCTCTGTCTAAATATTCTTAAATTGATATTACAAACAGCGTGTGCACTGCGACATGTGGGCTTCAGTGTGTGCATACAGATTTTTTGATATTTATTTGTGGATATTTTTCATATGCGGGTGACTGCATAACTTTCAAAGCAAATGCAAATTTGCAATTTCTATTAAATTTTTATTTTATACCAAAATATTTACTACACATCGTTCATGAAAGCCTGACCATATATGCGTGCACATTGTCCCTGTCAATCTGCGGTAAATGCAACGTCGATCCATTAATCCAACAGTCCGCAGAATTTTCGCTTAACCACAGTCAAATAAGTGCACAGCGAAATTATCACTCTATGGAAAAGTTATAAAGAATTTATTATAAAACGGAGGTAGCAAAAAAAAAAGGTTTACTAATATCTCTTTTTGTTTGACTTTGGCTCAGTCAATTGTTTAGTGCTGTTCTCTATAAGGAAATTTATTTTCTTGGATAAGCTTGAACACAGAAAGCTGGGTTTACTTGCCACTTTCCCCAGGTATTAGAAAGAGCAGACCGCTGTCAAATAATAATTGGTGTGAAGTTATCCCATACTTTTCTGGCCCATATTTTTGTCTTTGCTAAAATATGGGTTAGCGTCACAGTGTGCATGTGTCTTTGCTAAGATAATTGATAATAAAGCAGATTGGAAAAATAAACAAAATGCTTACAAAAACTAAAAAAAAAATAGAAAATACAAAGATAAATGGAAAACTAAATCATGTCTTATGTTATAAAAAATATAAAAATGAATTATTGCTACTATTCATTATGAAGAGTGCGCTTGTAGTTTGACAAAAATTACGATGTACAAGACGCATTATAAAAAATTTTCAATAAATAATACCCCTCCAGTCTTTTGATATATCATAAAGAGTTCTAAAAAAAATTGCTAGTCGTAAGAACGAAGAAATCGGCTTTAAATGTGGCAAAAGCATTGGAAGTTCTTTTACGCACGTTGCTATTGAAAATGGGCCAAATCGATCACAGGCCATGCCTACAGTATAAAATGAAAGCACGTTCATTTTTTTTGGCTGTTTGAGTCTGGCTGCTTTCCAAGGTATTCCGTGGTTGGCTCTGTTCCACGGTATTCCATAAAAATCTGCCACGCCCATATATTAAAATTTAATATTCCCCCTTTTTTTAAGATAAAGTTGATGGATTTAAGAGATACGGCAGAGCTGAATACAATTTTTTTATTTCTAATTTGTCCTAATATGTGAAAATATTTTTAGAAAAATGTTTGTTAAGCCCTTTCTACTTTCAGGAACTGTTAAGCGTTCTCTTAAGCTTATTATATGCACATAAAAATTGTTTACGAGAAAGCGTGAATAGTCTTGAAAAACGTAATCGAATTCACTCTTACTTAATTGATAATCGCAAAATTGATGTCTCGTATGAAATTTTAATACACTTACTTAGAGTTCTGTATTCATTTAATTCAGAAATTTTTAACCTTACGTGACATAATTCGCTTTGCTTCATTAAATATTCAGTTAAAGTTTACTGCTTTTTTATGACTCTCTGTTATTTTGTGCTTTTCGTACTTCTGTTGTTATTGGTTGGTTGGATGGTCGGTTAGTTGGTTGGTCGGTTGGTTGGTTAGTTCTGTTGATTGGTTTCTCTATCTGTAGATGAAAACAGAAATGTTTTTCCCCCTATCAGCAAATTGACAATTTTAATCGATACATAAATGCTGTTTTTCTTTCCTTTATATTGCATTGAAAACATTTGAACATCGACTTCAATGATAAGCTACCACACATACATATGTGTATAAATAAATTTTTTGTTACCAATTTAAATGATTCAATGAGTTACTTATGCTTTGCACTCCCTCCTATAAATATTTTAAAATTTAAAGTTATTTTCTAATTATTTGTTAGAATTTTCTTTCTCCTTTTTTTTGTACAAAAATCATTCATTATTTTTAGAAACTTCAAATTTCATATCGTTCAAGGAAAATCCAAGTAATTGTTAGCTAAACTTTGTTTATTGCATGTTTTTGTTTACAGTGAAGTAAGCATAAAATTCACATGTAAAAGCTGAAGTATGAATGTTAAATGAGTTAAGGAAAAACATTAAAAAAATTTGAAATAAACTTTACGTCTTTAGGTTTGATTATCAGAGAAAGGAAGTATATTCATTTCATGCTCAAGTTTGTAACACAGAAATGCACAGAATGATAGAAGAAATTTTAAATTGAATCTTACATTCCAGGTATTTACTGATCTTCATATAATACACTTCATATAAGTTTAGAAGCACATCTGTTCTTTAACAAAACAAAAGATGACCGACTATATAAAATTGGGCAATAAAATTGATCTTGTAGAATTGCTTATATAAAAACAAAAGGATTATTATGCCATCTTCATCAAATTATAAGATATTTTTTGATTTTGGCAACAAGAAACTGGGAAAAGTGAAGATAGAAAATGTTCTGGTAGGGACACATCGACAACAAAACAACACGATAACTTTATTGGTGTTCTCTCTAAACAGAATCGACGCTTAACTGTGCCATAAATTACCACAGCTCTTAATGATACGCTAGAACGACCCATTTCAATAAAAACTGTTAAATGATGTCTACTGTCAGCAGGACTGACAACATGTTGCTGCTGAAAAACCAAAACTGACAATTCCAAAATCATACAATGGCCATCGCGATCTCTTGACCCTTCCTCCCCACTTGTCTGATCTAGTATGAACTCGATGGAACGATGAAATATCGATCTTCGACGAGTTCAGAACATTTGTGGCAACTATTAGAGAACGAATTGAACAAACTAGATGCAGATTATTTTAAGAAATTAAGTATTAGTATGCGTACAATATATGCGAGAAGAAAACAATAAAACAATTAATTTTATATCAATAAAAGTAAATTTAGACGGCCTTGTTTTGTTTTATTCGATTTTATCTTGCTGTTACCAAACTTTTGAACGGTAGTGTGTGTAGATAAATCTACAGCATATGGTTGCAGGCATGCGGTAATTTAGACCAGAAGCACCTTTGTTGGTATTTTTTTTTTTTTTAACAAGTCCAGAGCAACAGCGTTTGAATCCACATAGCTATAGCTTAACCTAGCAGCTAGAATGTTCGGCTATCAGACCGAAGACCCAGGTTCCATCCGTCAGCCAAGGTTCCACGCAAGCATGTGTCACAAAACTCGGCTTTTCCTCATTGGAATGTTACTTCGGAATATTACTTCGTTTTCGTATCAACATAAATATATTTAACTTCATTTTATGCGCAGATTGCATCAACTCTAAATTCTGCTTTAAAATAAAATAAAGCTCTAGGATATATAAAAGATTTGTCTATAGTCAAATATAAATTCTTTACGCTGTTCATTTTATTAAGGTCAGAGTAGTTTAAAAGCACAATTATATTACAAAGATATTTTCTAAAAATTTTCTAATTACACCACAATAGTTTGTTTCATTACCTTCGTCATGCTGCTGAAATTCGAAGAAATTATTTCTTGTAAACTTTCTTTTCTAGTTCACAAGAAAATCAAAAAGGCAAGGAAGGGGCAACGTTATATACGGAATCTCTCTCAAGATAATTAGGAATGTAAATAATATTTATTATTTATGGTTAATACCAAATAAAAAATAAAACAATAATTAGGGAATCCCTCTATTTTATATGGTGAACCGCATGACAATTTTGTATAAAAAGTTTATACAAAATTCATATTTAGTTAATAATTGAATTGTTCCTGCATATAACTTGGAAAATTTTATACAAAAATTCCATTAAACGAGAAGACAGTTTAAACTTGATGGTCGCTTACATTTGAAAAATGTATCTTATAAAGTGAAACCATTTCAAAGTGCTTAAGCAAAACATTAACGAGCCGGAGAGAAAAGAAATTCAATTAAAAATTGTTATAAATTACAAATGGTATTTGCTGTATTTCTTATTGCTGTTGTTGTTGTTGTTGTTGTTGCCATTTTAGCTACAATGCAATGCATACACTATTACTACATATTTAAATAATGTTATGCTAACAACAACTGTCATGTCATGGCATTGCATGGTATGTCAAAGCAACGAGCATTGCCGTCAACCCGCACTTGAGTTTTACGTAGCACTGAGTTGTTTTAAATAACACAGGAAAATATCAATAAAGCCTAATGCTGTATACATACATAAAAGTATGTATACATTTACATATACATTTATACATTTATATGTATATCTACATATATATAGAAGGCTGTTGTGTGCGTGTGCAAGCAATATGTAGATGTAAACGTTACTTAAATTCGTCTTGAAGGCAATGTCAACATTGCAAAATGTTTGGTGAATTAACCCTTAAAACGTTCACTAACATCGTTTGGCTCGCTTGCAACAGTAAATGACGTTAAGGCAGACTATAGAGAGTAGAAAGCAATTTAAATTAGGAAATTTTTTTGAAATTAGGTTAAAATTTTATTTCTCTTTTATTACAAATTGTTTTGTAGGACGAAAGAATTCATGTTGAAGTCATTAGAAATAGAAAAGAAAAAAAAAAGGAAAAAAAAAGGTAAAAAGCAAAAATTAATTCTTATTAAAAAAAAACTTAAGTGGAAAATTGAATTTTTATTAAAAAAATAAAAGTAAAATAGATTTCGTGACCTGTTTCAAGCTGTTGTTACCATTACTTGAGCGTACGGTGCGGTATGCTTTGTACAATAACTGAATAAAAAGTGAAAATAATCACATATTTCACTAAGCGACAGCGTGATAGAGCTTTTAATTAACAAGAAGAAAAGAAATGCTAATCATCATTTAAATATATTTGTTTTCATATCAATTATTGAATTCCGCGAATATTCATAAATTCCAAATATACCTACAAAAAAGAGTTCACTTTGAATTACATCTTCAGGAATCTCATTGAAGAAAAGAACCAAATAATAGAAAATGACGGTTGGCATCTCCTTTATGCTGGCGGCTCTAAATCTGTCAATCTTCTATCATCTCTTACTTTTGGTAGATGCTTCAGGACAAATTCTGCTAAATCCCAAACTTCAGAAGTGCTTTGATATACACAACTGAAGCCTATCTAGACCTATACTTCAAGCTATGGCATTCGCTCGTAATGGCAAATTCACAAGTGTTATTGTCACTGATAGCCTGTCTGTGTTAAAAGAGAGTTATCCGGAATCCACTTCAAATTAAAATTCAATTCAACAAAAGCAAAATAAAAAAGAAATGAAAAATATTTTCATAAATAATTGTATTGAAATCTAAACGAAAAATGTAAAACGAAAGCGTAACAAAACTTTCATAGTAATTTATGATAACATTGTGTGCAAATGTTTAAATGTCAATACGAAATGTCTAAACTTCGCGATTGCGATTATTTCCGGCGAACAAAACGGTACATTCGAAATAATTTTGTTGATTAAACGTTATACACAAGGGTTCGTGCACATTGATATGTTAAGAATGAGAGAAATTCAATCTGCAATTAACAGTTGTAATAAACGAAAACCATTTGTTTAAGTTTCAAAAAAAAAAAAAATCATTAAAAATTCCTTTTTTCATATCTTTCTTAAACATATTTGTTTAATGGGATTTTAAAACAACTTTAATGGCTCATTGCGATACGCACACAGTTTAAGATTTAAAGTGAATAACGAGAGAAACGAAAATCATGTGTGTATTCATTTATCCTCATTTGTGCATGCGTGTATGTCTGCAAGTATTAATTACACTCCAGTTCAAAGCTATTTCATGTAAATATAGGCCTTTTGGAACAACCACTTACTTCTCATGTATAAGCAAATAAGTAAGCAACCGAATGCTATCAGATGAAACATGTGTTTATCAGTAAAAGAGAGCGAGTACACTCCCATTCATATACATTTGCTTGCTTATGTGTGCGAGTTTACATGTTTAAAGAAAATTACATATGTAAAAGTAAGCACTGACTTCATAACTGAGTCTGTTAACCAGTTAACCGGAAGCAAACAACAACAACCAATATATAAGCAGGGAAAAATCATTAAACGCTGAAATACGGTTTAAAAAAATTATTTCTTGATATATCAGAGGTACCGAATGGTTTTTCTCGTTCTTGGTTTTATTAAGTACCGAAAAAAGTGCGATACGATACCCAAGCAGCAAAATATGACCCAAATATTTATGGAAAGAAATCTATGCCAATTTGTGGTTCCTTAATTGGCCTTCAAAGATTTTTGCTAATTTCAATTTTTAAATAGTGAGTTTTTCGTTTATTTTTTAAACTATTTTTTTGTTTTCTTTTTTTTTTTTGTTGAAAAGTGTTTATCGGGAAAACGCAGAGCAGCTACAACCAAAGCTTTTGATGCGGTTGCCTATTTCGTTGCTTTAGGATTTTATGATATTTTTTTTTTTTTTTTTTGTCATAGAAATCTTAGATGCTTGTTTTTGATGTCCGTTTCATGGTTCCTTGCTTTCTTGTCTCTCGTTTGATGGAAAGGGAAAAACGAAACTTTTTTTTCTTTTTTTTCCTAACCTTTTTTTTTGTTTTTTTTTTTTTTTT
>KK351139.1:43305-97577 GCA_000671755.1 Glossina brevipalpis
GGCAATCTAAAAAGTATTGAGCGTTTAGAAAATCCAAAACTTACACAATTTTTCCAAAGAGCACAAAGAGCAGAGAAATGAGCACTAGCAACAAATGCTATCGGCTTCTTTTTTTTTTTTTTTTTTTAAGAAAATTAGATATTAAGTCTAGTAGTTTTAATAAAGTGTTATATTAAATTGGTATTGCCTTTTGATATCAGAATTTAATTATATTTTTGTAATGTATGAAATGTAGCTGAACAACAATCTAGATAAATACCAGATATCTACTAAATTTTCTTTCCTTTTTAAGTTAGATATACAAATCTAAGCCTCCATCTATGTTCTTAATTAGAAGGTATTTCGCGATATCTAAGGACGTACGTAAATTCATCGATTCTATCGATGGAAATCTTGTAGTAGCAGATGTTAAAATAAAACACGCTGTAACTATCTAGAAGTTCATTGCAAAGATAGGAGAAATAGACATCAATATAAATACTTTTTGTTTCGGCATAAATATTTTTAAGGAAAGCAAGTTTTTATCGGCCCACAATTAACAAAATAGATGAGCGACGACGTGGCGAACATTTAAGATTGTAAAAGTAATAAAAGTTAAAGAAGAAGAAAAAACGTGGCGTACATATCACAGGCAAAAATAAAAGATAAAGTATGGATTCGAATAAAATTAATGATAAAATTTAAAGACAACATAAAATAAAAATTTATAACCAAAAGTAATTTCTAATTTTATAAAGGCTGAGAGAAAGAATGTCGTATTAACACTCATTCTTTTCGCCTGAATTATCTATCGTGGATTCATTGAATTTCTAGAAGAAAAGGAAGAATTAGAGGGAAAACTGAAGAGGAAGAAGAAGAAGAACAAAAGAAGAACAAAAGAAGCCCAAAAAACACAAGAAAAAGAAGAAGAGGCAAAATAAATAGAATAAGAAGAAGACTGAAAAAATATTTAAATTTTCTATATTTTATTTTGGGATGGTTAATATGAAAAATAGTCATCTCTCTCCCTCTCTTTTTTCTCTCACCAGATGAAAACTTTTTCTTTTTCCTGCTAGAGTCATTGTAAGTCTATCTTGACAAAAAAGGCCAATAATTTCATACCGCATATATGGTAAAGTAGCCATACCACATTCGGAAAACATTCCACCCCATTTTTGAAATTTTTGAAACGTCTTCGAAACAACTGAAGCTAATATATGAACTGAAGTAGAAGTAATTCATTATCATTTACTTTAAGTCATAAAGCATCGAAAACTTGATTTATTCAAAGAGCCTTAAACATTAGTTCCACTTCATCGCCTGCGTGACATTAATTAATCTCATCGCCACATTACATAGATTTTACTTCAAATATCAATTTATTATTCTAAACCCAATAAATTATAAATAAATTATTCATAGTTTATTCATTTAAAAATGTATACTGGTTTTTCCATTTATGTTCCTATCATGTGCTGAAACAATGAAATAATAGGAAAAATACTATCAGAACACAACACGAGTTGTTATTGTCCTTATGTTAAGAACTGAAAATTATTAGCATTATCTCTACAGTGGAGATTGCGAATTTGAAGACAAATTTTCAATGGATCCGCTTCGAAGCCCCTAAGTGCAAAGAGTTAATGCTTGATTTTGAAACGTATTCATTAATTCATTGAAAATTCTCAATCATTTTAGAAAGTATCACAGACTTGTTGAGATTTGTTTTATTTTCACAATGAAACATCTTTTGCTTGAGTATAAAAACTTCAACATTTTTCCAAATCCCTTTGGATCAGCTTGTAAATGATATAAAATTTATTGAGAGATTTTTCTCGCGGTTTATAAAGCCTTGATATCTATGGCACGGAGGACTCAATACTTTCAAGAGAAAGAAAGAGAAACTACCTAATTTAATTTTTCGATGTCATACGCAACTTCTTCAATGAATATAAAAACCAAAAAGAAAAAGACACATTTTTATCGCTTTTATCTTAGACGCTAGAGTTTATAGGTTTTTTATCCTTAGTTTTCCAACAGATTTACTGCTATTTCAATTACTGCAATATATATATACATACGTATATATTTGTTCATGCTCCTGTTTCTTTATATGTAAATGTATATGTAATACAGAAGTAAATATACAACACACATTCATTTACACTTCACTGTTATTTAGCGGCATATGTCTTCATATTCCATTCTTTTTTCTTTCTGGCAAATAAATGCTTGTTTGAAAAACTTGATTTTCAAGACATGTATTCATATTCTTATATCCCTTTAGGCATTTCCGGAACTAGAGCGCATAATATGCCGCATTGCGGCTTTTTTCGTTCAGACAGTTCCCAGTTTTTAGCATTGATGTGCATAAATATAAAATGCCAAAGCGAAAAATGAAAGGAATAACGCCACATGAATGCTACTAAAGACAAACGTCTTGAAGGAAGGATTTACAACACCATTATATTATGCGATAACCTTAACTAGACGAGTATGTAATATTCTGTTTTTTTAATTTTCACCATTTCTATGCTCTTATTGTCTACATATAGCATAGCATTTAGATGGTGCTTGCAAGGGATTTTCGGGAATAGCAAAAAAAAAAAAAAAACCTTAATGCTTGTTAAAATACAGTTGGCTTTCAACGAATTTTAGATACCTATATTCTTGTGAAACAAAAATAATGGATCCAACGTCTAAATACAATTTTATAAAAATATTTTTTTTTGATTTATTATAATATTTTTTGTTGCTTTAAAGAAGATTGGCAGATAATTCGTAAAACTTTCTCACTTTCGCCAAGGATATCTTTTCTTCACACGAATTAAGAATTTTGGTTCGCTATTATCAAAGAAGATAGACAGGAGTAAATTCGTAATAAAGCGGGAATTGAACTGATGTATTAATTGGAAAAATTTTGCGGGAGTAGTAATAAGGAAAAGCTTATATACTCATAAGAATAAAATGAATACAAAAATGTGTACCCTGCGAAGCCTCAATATTGCTTAAGAGTATTCCGTAAAGAGATCGTTACTTTCCGATCTTCTTTTAATAACTCAATACATTCGAATCGTGGCTTATGGAAGTTCAGTATTTTTCAAAATATTCGCGATAAACTAGGGGCAGAGTAATAAAGTTTGCAAGTCTCTCGTAGTCTGTACATTCAGGTAGTCAGACGCTTCACCTCTGTATTTTTATCTAAAATCTTTTTCTAAATGGACGAATTCGTTGAAGACGACGATTGGCGAGACAACTGGGCACGTGCTAAAAAAAAAAGTAAATAATTAGCAAATAGTGCTGTTCTGCGATTAAAATTTATATAGACTTTGATAAGTTGTGCAGAAATATAAACCAATACTACGATATATACATACGATATATATATACGATATATATATATACGGTTTGTATGGCAAAGCAACAAAGGAACGAAAGAATATAGAACATTCTTACGAGAAGGCTTTTTATACCAAGAGACGGGCAAAAGTCCGATCAGTCATAATTACAAAAGTAGTTTCATATTTTCAATGGAATCCGCAGGAGAAAATTGTCTTCTTAGCTTCGAAACTTAAATTTTTTAAGAAATTTAAAAAAAGGCATCGGGTATTTTCCTTTTAAAAAAGAAAGACCTTCTTGCTCTTTGCGTTCTATATACCGAAGCTTCTATTGCGATTAAGTTGCATGTGGTGAAGGATATAAATCAAATTTCTTATTATTATGAACCTTATAGCGAATTTAAGGAACTCTTTTGATGTTTGTTATAAAAAGAAAAAAATATTCTCTAGGAAAACATATTTATATGCATAAATATAAATGATTGTATTGTCATGAATGACTGAAGTGTCTACACACGTGAATATTATAAAATTTATGCAGTGATTTTAATGGTGAAAATAATGATGATGATGATGATGATGATGATTATGATTACTAAGCACAGTTCAAAAGTGAAGGAAAGAAAGAGAAAAAGAATAAAAACAAAAATTCATATATTTTAATGCATTTTTATCTTTTGCTTGATTATTAAGCATAAAGTATTCGACTAATGCGTTTTCCATTTGAATTTATGGCAAACAAAATAATAGAGCATTGTTCATATTATTTATATTTCTTTTTAATGAAATAGTGAAGTATTCAGAGTGTGTTTCCATAATTTGTAGAAAGACCCAGTTGTACACGATACATACGTATGAAGATCCTACGCTTTTTATATGCTTCTTTTTTATGGAATATATGTATTTTGCTTTCGATACATAATAGTTTTAAATACGTAAAAGATTCACATTAATAGGAGGTAACTTTCATTGAACTTCCACCGGATCTTGCAACAACTAATTCCAATTTTGTCAACAATAGACTTAGATGATTAAAAAAAAACGAAGAACATTATGTTTGGCTGTGCTGAATCTTTTATACCCATCATCGTTATCGAAGAGCTAATTATGTTAAAGAATATCCTGCTTTTGAGGGTAAGCACAATAAATAGTCAAAAAAAAATGGTGGCGAGGAAAAGAAAAATCTTCCCTCAATTGGAAAAAAATGTCTCAGGTGTGGCAACACCGACCACTTGGCCAACTAATGTACACACAGACACGAAATTTTGTTATTGCAAAAAAGTTGGACATTAACAAAAATGTGTTTCAAAGCATAAAGTAAAGTCAAACAAATATAGAAGAATAAGCAGACTTGAAACAAAAAAACTGTGGAAGAATGATTACTCATAAGTGATAGTTATAAATAACGCAAAAAAGTGATGTATCCGATAAAAGTAAACAATTATGAAATAAAATATGAAATCGATACTAGCTCCGTCTACTGTGTCAACTATAAATGAGATGGATGCGAAAAGTATTTTGCTAAATCTGCGTTAACTAAGCAGATAGTGCTGCTCTAAATTGTCTCGGTTGTCTTTGGGTGCGTATAGCGACACAGAACAAAAAAAAAGGAAATTATAAGCCGCAGTCCAATCGAAGATCTCTGCTATATCAAGCTAGATTGAAATAAAGTTCTGAATTAGCAACGCTAAATCATGTGAATACTGTTTACGCAAACAAAATATCGAAAATGGATTAAATAAAAATTTTCCTTCAATTTTTGCGCAAACGATGGCAGGCGCATATTTGAAAGACAGTGCTACGCCAACATTTTATACAGCGGGATGTATAGCATACCCTATGTTTGTATCAGTAGAAACCGAACTCGAAAAATATGTACCGTATTAATTGCTGGTCAAGGTTGAAGGCAGTGAATGGTCGACACCAATTGTCGTGACAAAGAAGAAGGATAGCATCGTAAGAATTTGTGGAGATTACAAGATTACAAGAGAGCAATTCAGCTCGCAACCAAATAATCACTTTCCACGATTTCTCTAGGTTTCCAGATAGGATTTTATGTATATCTAAATGATATTTCACAGTAAAACTGAAGAACAAAAATGCAGTAATGTAACGAAACAATCTACACCAGGTAAGAGTATATCGGCACGTGATTATTTGGGGAAGAATTAGTTGCTATTTTGAAAAGTAAACGAAAATCGGAGTGAGTTACACTCCAAGTCAAAATTGAAATACATAAAAACAGCAACACATTGAATGGTTCGTTCATATGGAAGGCAATATGGAGAGAGGTGCCGTATGCACCGAGTGAACTATCAAGCACAGACACATCGCCTGCTACGGAATTGATACTACGACGATCGATTCATATTCGGACAACCCCAAAGTAACTTATTAATTAACAATAATAAAAGTCCATCTACGTAGACTGTGAGTATTACAAGTATATAGCGAAACTAAAAGAAGAATAATAAGAAGAAATCCTGAAATAATAATATAAACGGGCTTCCTTATCAACGACTGATGGTCATATTTATTGTGTATTGTGCAGCTGCCATATAATCAGGACTTAGCGCTACCCAGCTACCATGCGTTTTATGTAATGGTTTAAAGCCGCCTTGGTAAGAAAGTTGTGAAAGTCGTTGAATTTCAATTTTTCATTCAGAAAACGCATAAACTCTGTAATAATGGCGTAAACGTTGTATAACACAAATCGTAAATTCTATCGAACAAATTTAGAGTTAATAATCGTTAGAAATCTTTTTTTTGATTGAATTTGAATAAAAATACATTACGAGGTTTTATCTTTCATCGAATACTTTGGCGGAGGAGGAAGAGAAGCTACAATTTCCCGTAATTATCAACTGTAAACAGATCATTAGTTGTCAAAATAAAAATGTATAATTTTTTATAAACTATCATATCAACCAAGTGCCATTCATCCGTCATACTACTTTAATGCATTGATATGTTATGCAATTAATTGAGAAACTTCGAATGTCTCTAGTGGGATGTATGCATTGAAAGTTATTTATTTTTCTCACTTTTTTGTTTACATATTGGCCTGGCAAGAAAAAAAATGTCAGCAAATTTCGATACGTTCTTGTTGTATCAAATGAACGGATATCAGCTTCGCGAGGCAGAAATTCCTTTTTTGTTAACCTAACATGTTCTCTTAAAAATAGAATGGTTTTTAAATTTTTTCGGTAAAGTTAATATTAAAATATCACATAACTTGTCCTTAGCTTTCAAACAAAACTTAAAATGATTCTACTCAAAGAAGAGTCAAAAAACAAACATTGACATTTTTTCCAAATAACTGAAAAAGGAAAAGAGCACGCAAGAGTACGTATTTTGCACTTGCGTCTACTGTTTTCCTTCTTCTTCTTCTCCTTCTTCTTCTTCTTCTTATTTTTTGTCATTATCCACTCCGTCAGGAAAAAAGAAATAAATAAATAAACATTAAGCCTCAAGGTCAAGAGGCATGACTTTATAATTGTACCTTCTTCTGTGTGTACGTCTGTCTCTACATATATATGGTGAGCACATTATTTATTCATTCAAATAAAAAAGCACTCCTTTGGCAACACTTGTTATTTAACATGTTGTGAATACATAAATAGGTCACCAGAGGTTTGATATGTTATTTTTCGACAGTGGGAAAAAGAGAGAAAACAACTAGAAAAAAGGGCAAAATCCACGTCATAAAAACTAAGAAAATAAAAAAAAAATAAAAAAATAGGAAATGCTTCCATAAACAGTTTGATGTAAAGAACTGAAAGCAATTTATGTAAAATACTTGAAAGCTGAACAGTCGCAGACACATACGAGGAAAATGATATTACAAAGATGTTTACAATATGGAAGTAATAGAAAAAGTCTTCTTGAAAAAAGAGATGAAAGGACGAGACAACTTGTGAAGCATGACAGAAGGTGCTTTTAAATTCTTCTGGGAATGTGTTTACATTCACACAGTAGTAGGGAGAAACGCTTTATTAACAATTTATCGCTTACTAAGCGCTATTTGTGTATAAAGCATTAGCAGCAAATCAGATAAAAAAAATATATTTGTGAAAGCACGTAAGACATTCAGAAGTGACTTGTTGCAAAAGTTGGTGAGAAAATGCGGAAGTGATTCAGTTAAATGGAAAGTTGTTTAAAGTAGGCTTGATAATGTTACATTTAATACGCATTCGCATTTGCTTATAATGAGATTATTGATTTTTATGCATCTTAATAATTTGAAAAATTTTAAAAACCGAACACACTAGAAAATCGATAATCTCGAAATTTATTCAAAGTAAGTTTTTTTTAACATTTTATCTCACATAACGCTTCACCAAAATAAATGATTGTGTAACATACGCTTGAACGACTCTTATATTAGAAAGTATTTAAGTCACGTAAGGTAGCTTGTGGCCGTTGTACAAAGTACGAAAGATCGAGTGAAAAAATTCAAATTGAGGTTTAGCCGCGAAAAAGGCGTATTCTGCTAATATATCAGTCGAACATAAAATATAAAATAGATAACAAATATTAAATAATATATAATAAAATATAATATATAATATATGACATATAACATATATATAATATGGGATATATAATATTTACTATACATATATGCTTCTTAATTTTCTATTGTAGTTTATGTTCTGTAATGGTTTCAGGAACACATATGTAACATTCCCATGCAAAATACAGGTCAGAGCTGATGTGTTATAGTAGATAATGGTAGTAATAAAAAGTTTCGTCACGTAGGCGCTTAGTGAGTATTTTTATTTTCCACCCTCATTCCATATGTTATAATGCTTTTCATTGGGTTACGTGAAGCAAAGCCGGCATCATCTGACCATTTATGAGGATAACCTAAACCAAGCTTTATGCATTCGATTAATGGGACAATGCTTCTCAATCGACCGCTTACTTATAGCGCCACTTGTAATTGTAACGGACGATGATGTTGTTAGACTTTATTGTCTCAATTAGCGGTTATGATTGTACAATAGTCATTGTCAGTTAAGCAATGCCTGGAAAGAGAATTAACAACGTTTGGATATTATTAACATTCATACTGCTTTTGTGTTTTGGTTGGACTCCAAAGTTTGAAGTTTTTGTAATATATGATGACCTCGGTTGTTTGTCAGTGAGTTCAGTTGATTTATGACGCTTCTCTTAAAAATCTAAAACATAATTTTGTCAAATGAATCAAGTATAACGAAGAAGTGAGTAAAACAAAAAAATCTGTACATTTTCTTGAGTTTTACGCGTAGTTTCCCTTAGCAAAAAAACTGTTAAACTTTTAATATTTTAAATGCTAAAAAATCGAGGACACAAAGATGTTTTTAAAAGATTAACTATAGCTAGATCATCTGATTTTGTTGTTTTCGCAGATTGAGGTGACAGTGAAATGAATAAGAAATGGGATAAAAAAGAAACTAAATATAAAAGTTAAGCAACAAACCCAGCATAGAAGAAACGAGAAGTTAAAAAGCACACCTTTTGAGCGGTTCAACGTGTACATATTTCGTGTGCATGGATGGATATTTATTTTAAAGTTGTTTATGTGTACTGTAAAATGATTTGGTTGGATTTGCTAAGTGAAAATGAATTTTTAATGCTTACATATGGATTTGTTGTTCTTTCAAAACCACAAAACTAAAAAAGAAATGAAATTTTCTCTCTTAGATTCTTTACCTGAGGATGTTTGTATTGTTATTATTTTTGAAAATTGTTCATTTTTCAAGTTTTGTTGAAGCTTCCTTAGAGACTGTGTCCTACATATGTTCTTGTATCTTTTCCCCCTTTAATTTGCAGGTTAATTGCTAAGGGGAAATTGCGCCTTAACGTTACTGATATTTTTTATTGTTAGAAAGTCGGTAGAGCAATAAAATAATGCCATATATGACAAAGGGTGCACAAAGAATTCGGAAATGCTTTATAAGAATTTCAAATGTTCATTGTAAAGCTCGTGTGTTTGTAATATTATTATTATTGTTGTATTGCTTCTTTAGTACAGAATTGTTTAATATTTTGTAATGTAACGTAATAGACTGCTATCGGATATTAACTTATTTCCTTTTGCTTTATTTTATCTAATTTTTTAGAACTATTTTTTGCGTAAATTTGTTCATATCATTATTATAATGTCGGAATAAAGCAATAGTAATCAATCGTAAGTAAATAGGTCTTGAGCTGATGCGATGGGTCGTCTCTAAATACCAAAATCGAAAAACTTTGGAAGCATTTGTATATCCACCATCCAAAGATAGAGGTGTATTGATTTTGTCCTTTTGCTTGCAACACCTAGACGGAAGCTTCAGCACCAAATTTAGAATCTACTTAAGTATATCCATCTGTCAGTCTATATAATGTCAACGGTAAACATTCTGTCGGCCGCAAATTTGGCAGAAGCATTGGAAGTTCTTGCAGGGATCATCATTTAATAACATTTCATCCCATTGAGTCTGACAACACATTGGATCGACTTTTTTCTCTGGGAGCTACGATTTAAAAGTTTCGCTTAATCTTTTTCATAATAGTATTCCATTTTTATTAGCTGCCAGAGAATTTCCCGAGAATTACTGTTGACCTTTTTTACTTTACGATGGCAATTGATAGAAAATTCGAATGCATCACTTGCTTATAATTAAAAAACTGTCTATACTTTATTACTTATCCAATGGAATTTCTGTTAATTCCCAACCGATTAATACATTTTCAGTTTATGGCGAAGACCGGTCAAGTGATAAAAATCATTATTTGTTCTTATTAAAAAGTCCTGTAAACAAATTTTATATAATTTTATTTAAAATTTAAACAAACAAAAATAACGCTCCTTTTTCCTTTTTTTTTTTTGTTTATAATCAAAGTCATAAGCGAAAGTGATGACGAAACTCTGATATGAAGCAAGGAGTAACAACTTTCGCTTTCATCAAAAACACGAGCTTAAAAGTTAAAAGTTACGTTATGACTTTCTTGATATGTAAACTTTCCAGTAAAATTGTATTAAAATTTAATATTCAAGTGAAAGTTCGTGAATATTGAATATTAGTTTTTTTTTCCTTCTTTGATAATTGTGATCGTATTTTCTGAATTTTCCAAAAACGGTAGAGAAGAGTTTGGGAGCAAAGTTTTTCTTCCGGACAAAGTTAAAATATGATTATCATAATTTCAATAAGGGGACAGATAGACATCCCTCGATTGATTGTACCATTCATTTTGATAATTCCTCTTGAGGATATCACAATTGTCTTCATTTTACTTATATCCATAAACGAAAAAAAACTTTTATTATTTATATGATAACATGCAACATTCAGAAGTGCGCGACTTAGAGCTCTCGAACCTCCCATAAAGTGAATGTCGCCAATAAATTTTCCAATTTGTCTCCTGATTCTTCTGTATTAATATTTCATAATAATTTGCTTATTAAATATCTGATCTTGATCATATATACGTATATAATTTTCGTAATGACGTAAGCGTTGGAAAATCCCACGTAAAAATCCAAAGTACAACAATGTGTTCCAAATAGAATGGAAATTTTAATAAACGTTCGGTTGATAAACGTTAAAATTTACCTTTGAAACAATAACCTCAGCAACAATGTACTTACAACCACTTAAACTGTTTCAAAGGAATGAAATGTCACTGAGGAAATCAATTAAGATTTTTTAACAAATGGAATTTTTGTGTTCTCTCTCTGTCGTTTTTCACAACAGCAAAAATTTTTCACACACCAATGTCCCGCATGGTCTTCTTTTATGTACCCTTTTACGACCAACCATTCAATAAGGTTTTCACTTGACAAACGTGTGCGTGTAAGTTTGTTTACACAAAGTAGTCATTTAACATGATATTTGCATGTTGTCCGTCTGTGTGTGTATGTGTATGTGTACGTACATGCTTGCATTCGGGCCAACAATTTTCTGGTCAAGGCACAAAGAAAAGATAAAAAGTAAACAAACAAAACCTAGTTGTGACCGTTCTCTGAACATACGCATCAAGTGCTTCTTATGTTTTTATTTGTAAACACGAATAGTAGATGTGTACATAAGTTCGCTGGAAGGAAAGACAGATAAATTGAACGAACTGAAAAATTCTTTTCGATTTTTAAACTTTTTACTGCATATTTGTAGCCGAAAAAGTAAAAAAAAGGAAATTTCTCTTTTCTTCTTTTGCCGTAATCCGGCCACAAATGGAAAATTCATCTGATAAAAGTTTCTCAAAATAGCGTAACCTTTAAGCAGCGTCGTCGATTAATGAATAATTTCAGAAGTTTAGATATTGATGTAAATACATTTAACTCATGCTTATACTCACCGATATAAGTATCTAGTCTAGTTATTTTTGTTATTCTGCTTAATACTTTCTAGACTGTATAGATTATAAAAATATCCGTGTGTTGTATGTAAGAGAGGTAATAAAAACCAACAAAATAAAAAGGAAGAATTTTCTATTATAAACTTATGTCAACTATGTGTGGGAGTGTATTATGCCAGTTCACTAGTTCACTACTTTATAAGATTATTAAGAATGCGAAGAAGTTTTTGTCGATTTTTTACTGGAATGGAACATGTGTTAGAAAAGAATGGCACGAGATATTTCATTTCGAATATTGTCCATCGTTAGCTACAACCTCTTCCATCTTTCAGGTAACATTACAATTCTATACAAAGAGAAAGGGTTTATTTATGGGCTGATCTATTTTCTTGGACCATACGAATGTAAAATTTGCTTGAACCGATCGCATATCATCGATTCAAACCATTGTTAATCAAAAAGAGTAACGTCCTTTTCAGCTAATAAAGTGGAGAAGATGGCATATTCCAGTTCAATGCTGTTAATGTTTAGCAGATAATTTTATTCTTTATCATGGAGAAATCAACGTTCTCCTCAAGGCGAAAAAATAGTGATAACTTAATTTTTGGCATAAAACGCCTCTTTTTTAATTTAATCACATTTGTTATCGTTTATCATTCTATTGAGCCAATCAAAACACGTCTATTATCGGCTCGTCACCTGCAGCGAAGAAGCATTATTATCGTTCAAATTAAGCACGAACTTGGTCCACTTGGTGGACTTGGTCTAACAGTCAAGAGACGTTGCCGATGCTTGTATTAAGCCTTAACATAAGTGAATGCAGGTAATTGTTGTTCTGTTAAACAAAAAAAAAAGGAATCCTGCTGAGATGAGAAAAAAATTATATCATTATCCGTTACGCTTCATCATGCATGCATTCGTTTATAGCCGGGAGGAATACATATACATCTACACACTCTGATATATATTATATATATATATGTAGATGGTTTGCATACGTATATATAGATATTCTTACAAACGCACATACACCCACGTGTATATATATATATATATATATATATATATATAATATATTCTTATAGATGCGTATCTGTGTGTTTCTAGGAACACCTATATACGTTTGCAAACCATCTACTGTATCTGATTTTTAATTAAGTTGATTATAGTTTTCCATCTGGAAATCCTGTGCAAATAATTTACTCCATATGGGAATGGTGTTATACACATCACTTGCAATTTAGCATGTACTGTACTTATTAAACCGTAAAGAGAAAGTGATTTAAAAATAAAGAAATGCTTTTGAACAAATGATTTTATGACCGAAAACAATTTCAGTATTATTTCATTTAGTTCGTCGTATTTCATTTTATTTATTTAACTAAATGATTTGATTGACACTTTTTAAAAAGGTTTTTCGATGTATTGCATACGAAACATTGCGCTAAAAGAAGATATCAGAAAATCTGATAAATGGCGGGAAACGATATCAGCGTGAGTAAGATAATCTCTCACAAAGGTTGGAAAATTTTGGTCAACTAAATAGCTTACTTATAGTTTCGCCAAAAACCACAATTTGGCGGTTAAATGTTACTCTCTTGGACACTTGTTCATGTGCTTGAATAAAACAATTTTTTTTTTATTATATTAAAAAAATATTAGAGTAAATATGCTTCTTCTATGCCTAGAAACTCATGCTCCTTGAACTTATACTCCTTAAAAATTTTTGATTCAATCATCAAGGGATCTTCTCAAGGTCTACTTTCCTCTAGTGCACCACATCACATAAGAATTGAAAAATAAAAGAAAAGTTGTTAGTAAAAAGAAAATAATGAAAAATTCAAATGTCATAGTCTATCTGTTAGATAGCAATTGTCTGTCCGTCAAGCGTCTAATCCTCTGCATTGTAATCCGTAAGTATGCGTCTGTCCGTCATTACTTCACGAAATGTCACTACACTCCTCTCTCTGTGCTTTCTCCCTTTATATGTAGTTCTATTGTGTTTCAAGGATCTACTTAACATTTCCAGTCATTTATTATACATATTTTGACTGTCTTACGCTTTATTATCTATGATCAGAATGCTTTTATATATTATCAGACATAAGAAAATCTTCGAAGAGTATAATTTTTCTTTAAATACTTTTTTTAGGTTTAATAATGTTTCATATTTAAATTTAAAAAAATCGTTTTCGTTGCCGTTAAATCTCTTTTATTGACTATTTGCAAACGTAATGCAAGTCTGAATTTTTTTTCATTGATCCAACAACGTCGATAGTTTTCAATCAACTTTTTTTCTTTTTAATTTATAGTAATGGACTTCGTACTACTTTTCGTTTTTTTTCTCGAGCAAAACGGACACTATCTTTCTCTTTCCTTACATTTTTCTTTTTTACAAATATTAGGGCTGTAATTATGTTACTATAGTATCGCGTTTAAAAAGCGATATTAACTCTTTGCAAGACGACAAGCGAATGTCGCGTTCTTTAGCTTCATATAACAGTATCGCCAACCTTCCAATTTTTCGATGGAATAGTTTAACAACTCAGAGAGTCGTAAAAAATGAGAGATAAATTGACGTTTGTTTACACAAAACAAAATATTAAATAAGAATAGAATTTTTCAAAATGTTAATTTAGAAATTTCTAAATTCTTAAATAAATATCTTATCTTTTATATAAAAATATATTTTGTTTTTAAATTATAAATATATATATAAACATATTGTGTATAATAAAATGCGCAAATTTTAATTGCAACGGTTGAACAATATGTTTGGATTTGTGTGTGGGTTCTTGTCACAGATGTTTTTTTCTTACATAAAGAACTTTTGACGGAGATTGCGGTGGTCATTTTTACCGGTTTACATTTAATTCTAATGCAAATTTGTTCAAGGCGACACAAATTTTGCTATCGCTAGATTTGACGTAATAGGAGAGCGCAAAATGAGACTGTCGCCAGTTAAAATTGTTTACATGAACCCATTTTCTTGGCGACTGTCGCCTTCATGGCAGAAAGCGACTCTCAAAAAGTTACATGATTAGAGCTCAAGATAAAAGTCGCGTAATGTTTTCAAAAGAAAGATATGTTAACGAAAAATGGGTTCAGTGGTATTCCGCTATCAAAAGACGAACACCCGAACTGAAAATAGATATACGCGCATATTACACTCTTGAGGAACTGTATGTGTTAGTGAAAAAAGTCTTTTTTTTTTTAAGGCTTACAGAGTTGCACTTGAAATAAAGCTACTTTCCAACTTCGATATACGCCAGATTTCGCCCCTTCCTTAAGCTTTACAGGAATTAATAGAAAGAATTTTTAACTAATAATTGCTGAGCAGTAGTATATAATCGTTTTGAATGACTTCGATGAAGTATTGGAATCAAAACAAAACTATATATATTTCTAAAACTATATAGGGGGCTTAAGGTAGACTACTTGAAGTTATTAATTAAACTTAAAATTTATTTATTGTTCTTCTCTTTCTTTTCAACCTTTCCCTTTTTTTTAAATTTTTCTATTGAAAAAGAAATCAACTTTTGTTTTACATAAGAGAATTAAAGAACCACAGACTCAGAACCAGTTAATCACCGAATTGAAAAAGTAATCGCTTAACATTAATTAAAATAAATATATAAATAAATAGATAAAACTGTTAAGAATATTAACTGGTAATAAGTGTTACATTTCGATACACTTTGGAGATGATAAGTAATGTTCCCATTTCTAAGTCATTTTTCTTTTTTAAATATTATTTTCGTATGAAAAATTCAAATGATTTTTGGTATGTAAGAAATAACCACTTAAAGCTTTTAATTTTCGTAGATTTTTATTTTATTATCTGATAGTACGTGATTGCTTGGACCAAACACGCACTCACGCACCCACGCATTCCAATCTTTATACATATATATGCACAAAATGCTTCAAAAAAATGTATTCAACTTAAAAAAAAAAGAAACAAAAAGCAAAACAGTACTCTTCCCTGTTTGCCTTGTTATTTGGCACGTATTCCATTTCAAAAAGAAAATGATAGCATTAAGCACGTTCCCGTGTACATATGTAGTTGTGTGTTAAATAATGTTTATTAACTTAGTATGCGAGTATTATTTTAGCATTAACAGATCTTAAGTGCGTAAAGCAAATGCTATAAATCGTACAACACTGTCTACTAGGGACTTTACGTACAACTTGTTAGCAGGATTTTTTTGGTCGAATTCTATCGAATGAATGGAAGTTTTCCTTACAATTATGTTTAAAGCAGCTTAAAATCTGAAGCAAGTTTTAAAAACATCTGTAAGGTATTTTCAAATTTAAGAATTATAAAATAGCTTCCAAAAAAGTGTAAGAGCGAAAGAGAATCCAAAATGTGGCCTAAATTTACTACAATATTTGTTGTTCTTTATCGCTTTCATTACATAATAGCATACAGACAAATAGTTAAGAAGCGCGACTACCAATTCGGCATGTCCTGCTTCAATTTCAGTGGCTATAATCCATATTTTAATTAGGATTGCTGTGAGTACTCGGTCGGTTACTCTCCCGTTTTTGTTTTATTTTTAACTGATTTGTATGATAAAAGCCGGGTATATTTCAAGTAACTCGGTTGTTACCGCAAATTTTGCATAAATTTGTCATGTCTCTACCACAACTGGTGGATGGTTTCTATGTACGAATGGTTCTCTTTAGTATTCTTACATCCCTTCTATTCCTGTGCTTCACATTTCTTCAACAAATGTTTGATGAATACGTCGACCTACTTTACTAAATATTTGGTACGTTTGGTGTTTAAAAAGAAAAGAGCTACGGAACGTTTTTTTTCTTTCCTATTGTCTCTGCTGTTATAAAAAAAAACTTGATTTTCACAATGTTGATATATTAAGGCCTTAACTTTACCATTCACTTTTAATTGCATCAACAAATACGGAAAATTTCTAAGGTAACCGAATAGAAAAGAAGAGAAAAGCTCATATGTGCGCATACATACCGTGAAATAATCCCTAAACGAAAACTTATAAAAGTGAATTGCTTTCGATATCCCAAGAGATATCGAAGAAGTATTCCGTAATCTGTAAACTTATCCATAGTTAAGGCGGATTCACTTAATAGTGAAGTAAGCTACAAATGCGTTTTTTCAAATGAATAAGTAGTAGTAGTAGTAGTAGTAGCAGTAGCAGTAGCAGTAGTAGTAGTTGTTCGTTATGTATGGAAATATATGCTTTATATTTATGTGAACGGTCACGGGCGGTATCTAAAGTACAAAATTGTTGGTTTCGTGTGCATGTTAAGTAAACGTAAAAACCTTCAACCAAAAACAACAAAGCCAACACTTAGTTTTCTTTTTATAAGGAATTTTAATGTTTTTGCACGAGAGCTATTGTCTCTTGCCGCTTGCAGGGCTGTTCTTTTCATATTGTGTCTCTTTACTCGGTGTCTTTTTGCAAAATTTTCTACAACTCTTGAGAATTTGAATTTGACATTAATTGGATTAGGTTTTAGAACATAGCTTACCATCGCATATACCCATCTAGCATATGGAAGAATTTATTCGTACACACATAGATAAACACGGTAGATATCACAACTGCTCAATGCATATGCATTTGCATAAACATACGCCATGATGGCCACATGAGTTAAGTTTATAAATCATGCTGTGGTTAGAATGTGTGTTGTGCTTATATAACATGCTTTCCAACTTTATCTTTGTATGACAAATTTCAGTGTCAGAAAACAACCTGTCTGTCTAGATAAAGTATTCGCTTTACTTTCATTTGCAACGTTTTTCAAAAAAGATGTGTATCGAGCAATACAATCATTACAACATGTGGTTGTGTGGCTCGGTATCTCTATAAATAATCGTCATTTTTATGCATAAAACTTTAAAAATTCTTTCTGAGATTTTATAAATATTTTCTTGATTTAATTATCTAATCAAAAAATCTCTTTGCATGGATTGAGTCAGTCTACAATACTTTTTACATTTTCTCGTAAAAAACATGACGAAAACTAAATACGATAACGTGTTTGTCTTTTTGTGTTTATCTGAAGATTCTTGGCACAGAAAAACAGTTTTGTTTTACAGACAATTTTCTGCAACTTGCTTCGAAATCGAATAGTGTTCGTTGTATTAGGAAGCCTAACGCAAGCAGATGGAGTTCTTAGATTTAGAGCTAAAGCTAAAGTTAAAGATTTGTCGCTTGCACTCACGTGGTTACCCGATTATTCCAACAACAGGGTTTTTAAAGTGGAGAATTAGGTTCTAAATTAGGAGGCAATTTGTACCTAGAAATCCTCGGACATTTTGGCAATATTATGGTTTCGATGCCAGTTATTTTGAATCGCTTTTAAAGACTTTTGCATTATGACTCTCTTTTTCTATCATGTAAAATTGAGTTGCTTCTGTTGAACTTGTCTCAATAGCACCAACGAAGATACAGTTGCCCTATATCTAATCTAAGTCCAAGGCAACCCTTCTGAGGACTCCGAAAAGAAAATTAACATTTTTTTGATTTATTTTTTTTTATTATTTTGGGCGCAGTCTACAATACATTTGAGAGCTTTCTAAGTAGCCCTGCATGTAAGGAATATACTACTTTCGTAGAATGACAATTTGGAAATGAGCAAAATTAAAAAAATTAAATTTTTCCAGTGTGAATTTTTTCAATTTTTTTTCGATTTTTCTTTTATTTTTATTTTTTTTTTTTGTTTATAAATTTTGTGCACAAAATATAAAACATCAATAAAGTTTTAAAATGATTGCAGATTCCTATACTCGTAACAACTTTCAATA
Source organism: Glossina brevipalpis (assembly GCA_000671755.1). Classification (NCBI taxonomy): domain Eukaryota; kingdom Metazoa; phylum Arthropoda; class Insecta; order Diptera; family Glossinidae; genus Glossina; species Glossina brevipalpis. The sequence goes on from KK351139.1 coordinate 61,741, forward strand.
TCCGAAGGCGTATGAAAGAGATTATGCCAGCAATGATGTCTCAAAATACAATCCATTTGAAAATCGTGCAGTTGTTCGACCGAGATCGTGAGTTTAATTTGCTTGATTAAGGAGGTTGTACTATAAAACTGCTTTTTAATCTTTTCACAGCAATTTTTTTACGATCATTTATTACTTAAAGGTCTCGATGGGATTTACGATCTTTGCTATGCCATATGTTTTCGGTCAGACAGGTTATATAGCGGCATTTGTTCTTTTACCTCTCACTGGCGTTGGTTTATCTGCTACCGTTTACGGTTTACTGAAAATTTATTATAGGCTTTTACATCGTCACCGTATACCCATCCTGACATATAGTCAAATGGCCGCGATAACCTTTCAAAATGGTCCACCGCTTCTTCGAGAAATATCAACACTTCTTGAGATTATCATTGAAAGCTTTCAATTTTTGTCATCATATGCCCTTTGCAGCATTTATATGAAGTTTATCGGACAACATCTGGCACAATTTGCCACTCACTATCAAACTGTAATTGAAAGTAATCGCCTTTGGATTTTAATGTCATTAGCACCGGTGTTTGCAGTGTGCCTGATACCTGCTTTCAGTATGTTATCTTTGATTGGCATATTGCTGCAATTGGCGGCGATAATTATCGCTTATGTGTTTCACGTAATGGTTGACTTGCCAGATATAAATTCTATACAAACAAAAAATAATCCATTCTTAGCCTTTGCTTTGGCGTTCGTACTCTTCGAAGGCATTACCTCAGTCATACCACTAGAGAATAAGATGAAACATCCGGAACGTAGCCTTTACATAATGCCAAGTTGTATATTTGTTCTTACTGCAATTTACACAGTATTGGGTTTCTTAGGATTTTGGAAATACGGGACATCAGTAAAGCCATTTATTGTTTTAAATTTTTCACTTGATTCTGGGTAAGAAGAATGTCCGCAAATTGTGCTTTATATCGTTTTCTTATTTATCGTTTTAATTTTATTTAGCACAGCTCAAGCGTCTAATATTTTAGCTACAGCTTCTGTCCTCTGCACATATCCAATGCAATTTAATATATCTTTTCATGCTTTTTGGGAATGTTTGAAACCCTCGCGTAACGAACGATCTTTTGAAATTTGTTTACGTCTAACATTATTGGTAGGTACGCGTAAATTTTTATAACACTTCATGAATCATAAGCTAAACAGAAAATTTGTTAATTGATAAGATTATATATACTAAGTAACGCTGATTAATGTTGCTCTCAATTTTAAGAGAAAGAGAGAGAGAGGGCGATGAAGAGGGGGAGAGACGGAGAGACGGCAGAGAGAGGCAGAGAAAGAGAGAGAGAGAGAGGAAGAGAGCAGAGAGAGAGGGAGGAAGGCAGGGAGAGACGGAGTCAGAGACGGATAGAGAGAGAGAAAGAGAGAGAGAGAGAGAGAGAGAGAGTTTTCTTCTCTTTAATAGCTCCATAAAGAAGGTTTAAGGAAATCTCTTGTCGATACGTCACATCCACAGGCAGAGGCTATATTAGTTCTATACAAAATGAAGAACAGAACAGTTGGTTTAGAAAAGAATGCCTTTTCCTTCGTTTAAAATTTTTTTTAATCTGTGGCAAGATACTGGTTCTCATTTACGAAATCAAATAAGAAGATAGTTTTGTTAATGATGAAGAGTGGTACTGGAGTGTATGAAGACGTAGTATTAATGATTGTGTATGAAGAGGAAATCTGTTGTTAGGCTTTTCAAAATCAATGCTCTCTATAAGCATTATATAAACTAATAAGCAGATTAGGTTTTAAGACGATCATGATTGTGATTTCAAGAATAATTTAAAAAAATACACACAAAGTGTATAAATGCAAACAATTTGCTGATGAATAATATGTATGTGTGTATGTATGTAAATATAAATTTACTTTGTTTTCTTGTTAAGGCACTCAACTGTTGCTTGGCCCTGCTGGAACCGCATATGCTTGTATTCATGGCCATAGTGTTCGGTATTTTTCTATATGTTTTGGGCTTTTTTGTGCCACTCCTTATATGGACGATAACAGATCTTACAAATATCAGAAATAGATATTTTAAATCTGTCGACAAGCTCATATATGTGGTCGCGTTTTCTTTGATTCCCATAGTTTTCCTAATGCAAATGTGTCTAATTTTATTGGGACTTATCAGAGCATATAAATAAAAATGTATACATTTTTTGTTTGACTACATATGTTAATTATTAGGTTCACTATTTTTGTAATTAATTGTAAATTCCAAGAAAAATGTGTTGTATAACAAAGAAAAAAAAAATGAATAAAAATTGTTGTAGTGATTAAGAGGCAATGATTTCGCATTTTTCAATTGTCTACGAGGAGAACCAGCTGCAATATTGCGCACATTTTTGTATACTTCAGGTAAATCTTATTTCCAAATGTAATAAATAAACGAATCAAATTGCTCCTTAGGGTACTCGATTAATACATTTATATAGGAACACGTTTGAGCGGATAACGCATAATCGTGCCATTGTTGCATTCACAAACTGGGGACATGTTTTAAAAGTAAACGTAAATATCTGTTATGTTTGCTAAGTAATCAATTTCATATATACAGCGGAATTGAATTTACGAGACTTCCTTCGAAAGTTTGCAAATAGTTTTCCTGAACGGAAAATAGCAAAAGCAATGCAATCAGGCTATGAAATAGAGGAATTCTTTATTGATTTGAATATTTGTAAAAGCAACGCAGGGGTTGTTTTTGACTAATTGACACAAATTCTATGCAAAGAATTATTATGAAATTTTAGTGAATGTTCTATAAACATTCAGATCAATGTCCATTAGATTATAGTCGAGTTAATTACAGCAGTCTAGGTTCCCGAGTTTACGTAAGTTTGAATTGAATGAATGATATTAATGTAAGAATATTGAGCCTTTCAATGCTTACTGAGAGATTTTGCTAAAAGAGTTTACACTCATTTTCAAGGATTTTATCTCTTCTTCAGTTAAATTATTGCTCTTTCATATCAAAGCAAATGCATTTTAGATGCTACTAGAATCTTAATGTTTTAAATTCTAACCGAATCTAAAGTTCACTTTGGCGAACAAATCGCAATGTATCGAAAGCATTAGGTTTTCGAAAAAAGTGCTCTTGAAAAGAATTTAAAAGAAACAGCTGCTTATAAAAGCTTATAAAAAATTGATGCACAATAATACGCAGAAATTCGTAAAGGCACTAAGATCCCTAATGGATTCGAATGGCTGTGGCTTCAAACACTTAACTAGTATTTGAGTAGATCAAATGGGTGTAATATATATGAAGCTTCTGAAAGATCATCTCCACTGAGAAACGTCTTCGAAGGTAACTGATGCAATGCTTCCGAGTTGAACTTATCAGTGAAACGATCTTTCATTATGATAAATGGCTGCATATTGAAAGGCCTTTCGAGAAAGGTGATTTAAACACCGAACTTCGCTTGGCGCCGAACTTCCTTTGGATTACTACTCGCAGCGCTTTAATTCTTATGATATCTTGGAAGATTAGGCGGTTTCGTGAATAACTCTAAAGGACGTATTATTCTTTTTGACAGGTTGGTAATTGCTTTCGAAAAATTAAATAATGAAACTTTACATGTTTTGGACAGGGAAGTTCTGTTACTGAAAATCGACTGGTTCAGGCAATCTTTAATAACTGCTTCGCGTGTAAAGCTCTATTTGAAGCTTATTATATGAAATAGATTTTCCATTGCACTGGTCTGACCCAAGAAGAGAATCGACACGACACGAGTTATTACTAAAGTGTTTTCATTGATGTTACAAAGCGTCTATCAACGCCATTACCTAATACATGGTATCAAGAAAAGCACCAATTTATCAATTCTTACTCTTTCGATATGTTTTGTAAGTAGTATCTGCTAGATTTTTCAAACACTTATCTTCTATTTGATTCCGATAAAAATATTGCACGGCTCAATAACGTTTATATGGCATTTATGTGTTCTACACGAGAAGTTTTCCAAGCAGTAAAGAAATTGATGCTATGTACGCTATCACGGATTGGTGATTGTAATAATAACTTAACTATTAGTCAGAACTAATGGTGTTGCATCTCTGTAAAGATATGTGGATAAGTTTTACAGATGAATGCACTTTTGTATGCAGAGACGAACTCATTATCACTCATATGCTTGCATTCATGTTCACTGAATATAAAAGACAGCAATAAGGATGTAATCGCTAAATGATTTTTTGTTCTTTTTGGATAACTGCCAGTAGAAGTTTATTTAAAAAAAAAAAAAAATCCAGACAGTCTGATTATGCAAAAAAACTACACATATGCAAAAATGTGCCTAGACCTTCATAAGGTACTTTCAACTTCTGTCCCTGTGTTACGGCAACAAAAGCGATGGTTATCGTAGAAGCTGCTATTTACGGAATATATTTTGTTTTTCAAGCAGTTTGTAAAATCACCTTAACGTGTAAATAAAACATTTATAGTATTTAAGTAATTAGTTCTTCTAATTAATAAAAGCAGCTTATCGGTGAGATCCATTAGAGTTGATTGCAATGCAATGCTTGCTGCTCTTCTAAGAATTGAAAAATTTCCAGAAAGTAATTAAAAGTAAACTTTAATTTAGAGTATGTTAGTAAAAAGTAGAAAGTTGTGTTCATTTTAGGACAAATCTTGAATACTTCTTGCCCTCGACAGACATTGATTAATTTTTCATTGAAATTTTCTTTCTGCAAAAATCCATATATTTTTTGTATGAAAAATAAGAAAGTAAATTAGAATGCAAAAATAATAAAAATAAGAAAAAAATTGAAAATTAGCAAAAAAATAGTAATAGACGGTGAAATACGAATGTCGACAAGCAAAATATTCGAAATGTTGGCAGTGGCTGCGAAGATGTGACTGAAGTCGCTTTTTTGTTTGGAGCGATGATAATCGCTGCTATCAAAGGTGCACTTAAGCATCGTCATCAATCTTCGGACGTTGAAAATTCTGTAGCATTTATAAGACGCTTCTTATACTATTATCGCGAGCATGTAGCTCTATATTTGTTATGGAAAACTTAAATATTATAATCCAAATGAACTGTTTCTTTGTCTGGAACAATATTAGCGAACATTCGTGAAGAGAGTATTCGCGCATATCTATGATTGGGATAATAACGTGAGAGGACGATTCCGGAAATTTCGTATGATAAGGTTGATATTTGAACACTTATGGGATTGTAGCTGCAATTTGTTAATCGTAAAAAAATTAGCACAACAAATCGTCAATGGCCACACGAGACGAGAAACAAGTATCTTCTAGTCGAAGAATGTGAATTTTTATGAAATTCTTGTCAGTCATCCAGCTAATTAATTTTAAAGCATTTACCAAAACTCTTAGAGATAGCAAGTAGATTGGGATTCGACGCTGAAGAAAGTCACTTTGAAACCAATCGATGTTATTTGCTCGAGGGTTGTAAGAACGTAAATTCTAAACTATTAATGTACCGCACCACTAAAAAGCAAAAATTATGTTGTAATGGATTTTATTGTGGCTCTTATTATATAAATATATGAAATATTTTTAAAGAACATTTTGCTTCTAATTTTAGACTGGATTTGCAAAGAAGACTTGATTTGTAAAGGAAGCGATGCGACAAAACTGCCGAGTTGTTTTAAAATAGGAAGAATAGCTCCAGTACCTAAGGCTTCATTTCTTTATACGACATCTGACTACTGACCAATTAGAGTTCTGAATGCCACTTCTGAGATTCTGGAGGTTTCATTAAGGGATCACTGGCAGATGATTGTGGTGGTCAGGGCACTAGTTGCCTTCAGAAGAATTGACCTGCAAAGGTTTATAGACTTTTCGGTGGGAGGGGGGAGAGGGAGTATCAAATTATCGAATTGTCTTTGGTCAATCAGTTCGTACACACTCGTTAGATTGTCTTAGTTAATCTACGCTTCTCATGAATAGATCGTTTGTAGTATGTGAACTCAAGTAGTACCTTATGAGAAGCGAAAATTTTCAAGTTCGATTTCAAGGCCGATTCCAAATACATTGTATTATCTCTATCTGTTGCCGCAAATTAACTGCCACACTTGCTTCTGTGATTAGGACATTTTCAATATTTGTACAAATAGGGCGGGTTTATTAATTAGTGAACAAAAAAATTTTGATATATTTTTTTTTTGCAAATGAAATTCATTTATTTAAGTCTAAGTCATGTATATTCTGAATTAATTTTATTAATTAATAGCAGCCAATTCTATTTTCCGGATTAGCTAATCCCTGAGGCCATTATAGTCTATAATAGATCAATAGAGAACAAAAAAATTAACAGTACTGTTTGGTGTCCCATAATCCCACTAAGCCTAATGCTGCTGCTTACAAAAAATATCTTTGCACATTTGCCTTTAAAAGCCTGATTATACGAACGAAAGTTTAAATAACCCGTATACGTACAGTATATATGTACAGATTTCACAATATTTTTCTATAGTCAACTGCAAGGAAATTATCTGCCAAAAGATTATTAAAGAGCTCAAGTGTACAGTTTTTGTTAATTCTTCTAGCCCACCAAAGTGCAGCTGGTTGGCAAATAAGCTTCAGGCTTATATCACTTAAAAGAGAAAGGATAAAGACAGAGAGAGAGAAAGAGAGAGAAGAAGAGAGAGAACGACGGGCATGAAGTTTATCATCATCAACATCATATGACGATGACTTAAGTGAGCTGAATACAACAAGTGACCACAAATAACCACATATACATACTATGCATACATATATGCAAGCATTATACTTTATAACTCATATCACTCAACCACTCTCATGTGGTCATTTGATATAATCACAGATTCGAAAAAACTTAAAAAAATAAATTTTTCTTTTCTAACATGAATTATGAAAATTTGAACATTTTTTCAAGCTAAATAATTCTTGTGCACATGAAGATATCGATGCACATATTTTTGTGCTTATCGCACAAATTATAATTTCGTTTACAATACTAAACTACTGGGTTGTACCCTATAATTTGCTGCAGCCTGTATGCTTCTCGGCTGTGTAAATAAATGAAGGTTTACTGATGTGCATATATATACATAACATCGTCTGTTATTATGATTAGGACAACGAACTTTATAGATAGTTATGCTATATTAAGTTTTTATCTTTCTTTTCTTCTTTTGTATTATATATAAAATTGATTTAAAATTAGCACAAGAGTTTAATATTTCTATTTTCTAGTTTCTATTGAAGTAAAATAAATAAAAATTTTTATGTTCATCTCAATACAAACTTTGGACACCTATCAACTGATGCTCGATTAGTGCAAAGCTTTCAACTTAGGATATGAGTCATAATATAAATATTCGACTAAACGTATCTAAAGTAAGAATGCAAACATTCGATTCAAGGTAGCTAAATATCTAAAAATACAAATTGTCGATGTACTGATACCGATTATGGACGTAGCAGGTGGCTATAGACAAAGCAACAAACAGCGTTCGGAGAAGCAATTATAGACTTCTTGAATACACCTTTCAATACATATTATTCAGATCGTATTACATTTTTTATATTAAAAAAAATGATATTCAAGGTACTAGACCTGTAATTTGAGCGATTCTTTCATTTGATAGACACTTTCAATAATAGCGCGTACGTGGACGAGCTTTCAATGTTTTTGATTCATCTATTTTAATGTTTCCGACCTCGAAAAGACTTACCACGGACATTACACGGATAAACAGACAGAAATATGGACACACGAACGGATGAACGTGTTCAAATCGATTCTAAATTTTATCAAGCGTCGTTCTGGATGTTACAAGAAAGAAGAAGAAAGAATATACTCTCCTTCATCGATGGTAAGCAGAACGATTAACATTACAATGCTATATGAGCATTAATTTGAATTATAAACTGCTGTCATTTTACCAACTTATCGCTATAATATTTTAATCTAGGGATCATGATAAAAGCTCTTCATAAAAGCCCATCATTTTAAAACAACATAAAATCTTGAAGGAAAGTTTTACTCTCACGATACCCTATTTCGAAGGATGTCTTGAAATGTATCAAAACTTTCGCATGGATCAGTAGAGACGAATGAACACCTTGGCATACGGTGGCTTTTCGTTTTTAAAATTATATTTTTGTTAATCTAACCTAATCTCATTAGCGATTTCATAATTTAAAAAAGTTTTATAATTTCATTCAACATCTTTGGCCGTAAATTTGAGGTCAAAAGTTTGTCTTTGCTTTGATCTCAATCATTTTTTTCTTATCCATAGCAGATAAGCTAAGGTTATTTACAAGTTCCTTCGTTTACTTTCGGTAACGAATAATCCCATCGCGTTTCAAACAGAGGAAATCTGATCGATTATCCCCTTTAATGGTGTGAATTTCAGTCTGCACTTAAGGGAATCAAGAAGACCATAAATCTATTTTAAGAACGCAAGCAATACTTATTTAAACTTTCAACATATACCTGTCAAGCGAAAGAATTTGAATCGATTTACTGGTTTTTTTCTTATTCATCCATTCATTCAATACAAACCGTATTAAACATAAATGATTAACTAAGCGATCAAAAATTTTTCTGAGAAAATCGTTCTCTCTCATACAGATCGTATTAAACAGCAAAAGCGTCTGTGTATTTCACTTGAAGTGACAAGTGTATGCGAACTAAATATTTATTCTTTTATATTTATCACTCATACGCGGTGTTGTCCATTTGGTTGTACTCTTTTGTATTATTTCTATAAATTTATGTTCCAGAATACAATAAATTGAATTTTATAGCTAGAAACTGGACACTCGATAAAGGAGTGATACATATAATAAATTAAATTATCTCAAATTTAACTGTACATTTGTCTGTCTTGTGAGTTTAAACTATCGTTTCGTGGTTTAACAAAATATAAGTTTATCAGCTATATTTAGTCAAGAGAAGGATGTGTTGGTAACTATAAAAATTAATCAAGAGAAAATGCATAAAAAAGGAAAAGAAAAACAAACTTGAAAAACTTTCGACTATATATGTTTAGTTTTAATATTTTCTATTAAATTTTCTATTAAATTTTGCAAAAATAAAACGAAAACTTTAAATAAAGTAAGTTTGAATTTTTAATTAAATTAAACATCAGTCTTATACTACTGCCACCATACACACAGGCACAGTCTCCACGAAACGGACTACGTAGCGTTTGGCCTTTGGTTGTGTTTCCTTTTTCCCATTACGATCTTTGAAAATATATAGCCGGAAATAAAGATTAAACTAATACAAAGAAAGAAAACTACTACTACTGTTATATAAATTTGAAACATTCTTACTACAGCAGACCGCATAGAAAACCGTAACCTCAGAATGTAAGCAATGTGAACGACTAGGAACGTCTTATTGTACATCATATTTGTATATATACGTGTAAGAGAGAAATATATATTTTATATTTATGCAAAATCTAAATATTGCTTGACCTTTTGTTATTGTTGGCAATTTAATTGCATATATAGACATATAGAAGATATGAATGTAAGCGCTTGAATTTATGGATACAGTTGTGCATTTCGTTTGTTTTACGTATATTTTCATAGATTTTCATCTTAATTAAGTTGATTGATTTAATGTATTTAAATGTGCAAAGTTTTGGAATAAATTTGGTCAGTAAGCAGCCAAGTGAATCGATTCTCAGTTTCATAAATTCTTGCATAACTTATTGCAGAAGAAAAATATTTAAAAAAGAAAAAAAAAGTCTTTTAAGTTTTATTCTTCCATGTGGTATTTAATAGATTTTATAGTTTTGCAAAATTGATTGAATTATATCAGAGAGCATTAAAAAAAAAGATATAAAAAGACTTCAAGGAATTATTTGAATCTAAAATGTGCTGAAATTAGAAACGCATTTAATATATGTCAAGAGAAACGCTTATATCCATCTGCTCGTCTATATATAAAATTCTCATAATTGTAAAAGCTGAAAAGAGATTATTATTGGCTCTATAAATATTAAAAGCTAATTAGTTAAGAACAGAGAACTATTTAGTTGGATGTTACTAAAATGGAAGTCAGTTCGAACTCTCTCTCGACGGGTGCCATGATGAGTTAGCTACTTCGGTGTTTAAAGCGAAGGGGAGAAGACATGAGAGAAGCAGGCGGAGTGGGAGGGGAAGGGGAAGGAGGGTGGTGATTCGAGTTAAGCGCAGGTGTTTTCGATAAAAACTCTAAACTTTCCATAAAACATTCATCATTTATAATAATTTCAATACTGATACTGTAAGACTTTACATTTTACTCAAAAATGAATTGAACGTACTCAGCTTTGTTTAATTAACTTATTTTTCTATTTCAGCTTCAACCCAAATATAATTTACGAGAGTAGTACGACTAAACATCTAGCAAATATGTGTAAACGAAATTGGTTGGTTTTTACGGTGTTTCTCTTAGGTAAGTACAGTCATATAAATGATACAAATCATATTAAAGAAAACTTTCCGCATTTGCGAAAACAGTGCATTAATTTCTTAACATCCCTGCGTTAAGTGTTTATGTAGAAAACGTTATGCTTTTCGTCCAAACTAAACTTCCAAGCATTCAATTAAGATTTCGAAGAGCTTTACAAGAATCAGCTTTCATATTGCTTCCAGCTTCCAATGCGTTTAAGTCTTAGCTTCGTGTAAAAAAAAATGCAGAACAAATCTCAAAGTAATTTGAGTAAACGGCTCATAAGCTTTTCTGTTAGCAGAAATCTCGGCTATATTCTACTTATGCATCTTTTTGACTATGAAAACATACCAGTTTTGTTTAAAGTGAGAGCAATATTTTTACATAGTTTTGCATATATGAAGGTTAATAATAAAAATAGTACTTTTTCTACGTATGTTGCTAATATTCAACCATTTTCTTAAGACCAAGACTATTAAGAAAAGGTTTCTGCAAATGATTATATAGTTGATGGTAACATATCGCAGACAATAAACTCGAAACGCATAACTACTCTTCCCTCCTTCGACAAAGGAAGGAAACAAACTTGAAAAACCGCTATAACGTGGAAACTCCAATTAGTTTCTAATATTATATTTAAATATTAGTTTAAAATTTATATGTAAATATTTGTATGAAAAAAAATGTTTTTTTATTGATCTCAATTGTTTCATTGACTTGCAATTTAAAGGAAGAGCGGGGCGTAAAGATTGATAAGGTCTTCGTACCTATTCAATTTTCTTGCTTTGTTTAAGCTTTTAAAATTTTCACAATTAAAAAAGTAATAAAAGAAAACAGTAATTAAACGCTGTTTTTTATTTCTTAAACAATTTTACGTCTACTCCAAATTTCTTTTAATTAAAAGCTGTCTTTAAGCTCTCAATGCCTTTACATTCAATGAAGGGTTAGTAAAGAAATCATAAGAAAATGCTGGAGTTGTTGCTCTTCAAATGAAAAGTTTGTTTTGTCAATTGAAGAGCTTTCGTTAGGCTTCCAAAATGCGAGCTTTTCAAAAAAAAACTTATCGGAACGTGAAAGTTCTAAATGCTGAAATTTTATTGTTTTTTTTCACCGAAAAGTTTGTTCTACCATTTAACAAGTTCTTAGGATGCAAGCTTTTCCAAAAAAAAGTTTTGTTTTCTGAAAGAAAGTTCTTTAAACAAACTTTAAAGGGGTTTGTGTACAAACTATTAGAGTTTAAAAAAAGCACGCAGTATTATTAAGTCTTTAAAAAAATCAAAAGCTAAATGCAAACCTAGTAAGGGCTTCGTTGATAAAAAGATTGACATGACATTTCGCTTAATTATGGATTCTCCTTCCATATATTGTGGATTAATTAGTTATATCATGGATTTCTTCCTTACATTATGGATTCCTTGCTTATATTGTGAATTCCTTTCGGATTCGTTTCTTTACATTGTGGATTCCTTTCCTTATGTAGTAGATTTCTTCTTGATATTGGGTATGATAAGAGCTGTCCTTACTTCATTAGTATCCCTGTCTACACTGAGAGCCATTTAAATTATTATATAATCAATTGGAATTTTTCGTGTACCTAATAAATGTTGTTCACACATATTTACGACGTGTTATTGATGAGATTATAAATCGATTCTTGCATATCTTCTGATAAGAACCGCAGTGAGTGAAAAGGCAGAAACTTTTGCACTGCTGTTAAATAATTCGTAATTGAAACTCCAACAAATGAAAAACTATGATTACTTCTTGCGAAGGAGACGTTTTTCTGAAAAAGAAATTTACTTTATTTTTACTCTTGTACCTTAAGTATATAAAAAGATAATGTTTAATTTGGAAACCTCGTTGTAGGTAATTTATATAAATTACAACATGATTATAATACTTTAAGATTCGCTAACAATAACTGCTAATGAGATAAGTCAACCCAGCATGGCACCAAGTTTGAATACCATTCATATTAACTCGCACTAACGCACAAGTCCGCTAAGTTACCTAGGGAATCTTTGTAAATAATAGTTAATATGCCTTACAATCCACATGTGAACACTTCAGAAGTTCAATGCGTAATAACGACGAACGTAAAGTTAATTATTAGAATTATTTCCATTGTATGTCTAACCTTAAGCAAAATTTATTCAAAGTAACTAAAAAGTGTTGATTAATTGTCTTTGCAAAGATTACTTATATATATTATATATTATTTGAAGTAGAAGAACTATATGCAAGTGAAGCAAACAATTACTAAAATGAAAGTGGAATACATTAAATTAAAAGAAGAGAAAAATGTCTTTCCTTCGCTCTAATTGAACGGAATGTCCTTTGTCTTAAAGCAAATATTTAACAAACATTGTTTATTGTATTACACACATCTACAGTTTACTTTTTTATTTATTAAACCTCACCTCGAGTAAACGTTTTCATCTTTTGATAAGAAATATCGCGATTTATTGTATTTCACCGCTTAACAACAGAAAGGGACTGAATTGCTTTTATTTTTTTTTTTATTATTATTATTACGCTACATTTGACGGCCTACACAAGGTGTATGCTCCCGTTAAAGCGTAAAATAATGCTGCGAAGACTTTATTTGGAATTACGAGAAAAACTTTTTATTATTGTGAAGTTAAAGCACAATATCGAAACATCTTTTATGCGATTGTTGGTCAATTATTCAATTAATAGATCGCTACTGCTATCGCGCCCTTTCCTATAGAGATCAAATTGTGAAACTAAAGTCTTACATTGGAGTTTTATTCCCGCCTATTAATTTAAGTTTCCTAAAAAAATTTTGTTTTAAGATAATATCACTAAGAAGAAGTTTCCCAACTTAATTCTAATTCTAAGGTATGAATATTTAATGGCGCTAGTCAAAGGAAGAACAATTTAAATAAACCACATTTTCTAATGATGGGCGTTGTTAATATTCTAGCTTTTTAATATTCCTTCTAAATATCATATTGCGTTTATATTAAGTTTCAAATATTTCCTCTTTTAAGTCAACGTTTACAAATCAATAAGATTTGGTGAGTACACTACCAAAAAATTAGTTTATTTCACTTTTCGTTTTACCACCATCGTCAAAAAAAAGAAATATAAAAAATGGAAAAAACAAGAAATTGTTGCACAGACTAGCAATCTTACAAAAGAAATCTCTTGAGTTTTGATTTAAACGTTAAGCATCTATTAAGGATTATATGCAAAGAAACAAAGGATATTCACTCATGAATAAATGAATAAATTCCATGTAAGCCAAACTTGTTATTGACGGTAATAAGCAAACAATGCAAAGCGTAGAAAAGGAAGCAAAATAATGGATAATAATCAGGTCTTAGAATAAAGACTACAAACCTTTGTAATTTTTATATACAAAAGTATCCATAAGTTTTTTTGATAAGATAAAACTCATTCACATTACAAGTTAAAACGCAGATAAATTCTGAAAATCCAAGTAAATCCCCTAAAAGGAAAATATATCAAAATTCAAAAGATTTACGTAAAATACGGTTGAAAAGTCTCTCTTTTTTATTTTTAAGCTGACATATATCATTTTGTGCTATAATCTAAAGGAAAAAGTAAACAAAAAAAATATTAAAATTATTAAAATTAAAAATATCTGCTTAGGTCAACGTAGCTCGAAAAGGAAAACTGATCTTATTAATATTTTTTCTTAGTTAGACCTCCAAGAGACAGAAATCCTACTTCAAGTTATAGGTGAAGATAAGACCTGAAAAGAAAGCAAATTTTACTATATAAGTAACATATATATGTTATGTACAGAAAGCATGTAAGGATAATACAAGCAAAATATTTTTATATCCTCTACTATACAAAGTACAGAAATACTTGATGAGCATCAAATTTAGAATCGATTTAAGCAGCTTCGTCTTTCCATCCGTCCGTCCGCCTGTGTGTCCGCCTGTGCCAAAAGATCTCGTGGCCGCAAAAAATAAAATACCGGCCTCAAATTTAACAGATACAATGGGTGTTCTTTCACCTAGGATGGTATTGAAAGGGGACTGAATCGATGAAACGTCACGCTTACAGTGCAAGGTAACTTGAAAAAAATTGGTTTTTTTCCGTATTACTCAAAAACCATATCGGACAGATCTATACAAATTTCGATATTTCTCGAGCTAGCTATCCTCCAGTATCCAACCACGACCACTTGCACAACAGTGGAATCTAATCTTTTGTGAAAACATTGGTAATATCATGAAGGAAGCTTCAAACAATTCTGAAAGTATCAAATTCCATTTAAATATCAATATCAAATTCCATCTAAAAGTATCCATTCATCCGTTTGTCCATTTGTCCGTCTGCTTATCTGCGTAAAAACATTGAAAGTTCTGTCACATGCGTTGGTGTTGAAAATGGGCCAAATCGATCACACGCCATGCCTGCAGTAAGCTAAATATATCTCTAATGTCTAGCTGTTTTGCTAAATACCCATAGAGTACGCAATAAAAATAAAAAAGATCTGCCACGCCCACCAATTAATATTTTGTTTTTTGTTTTACATTTCTTTAAGATAAAGGTGGCGAGTATAAAGAAATATAAAGGATTCGACACAGCCGAATACAATTTTCCTGCTTGCTAATGTTAGCTATTGTAACTTAATGCTTGGTACACGTGCTTTTCAGATTTATTCTGAATGATACTACGATTGCATACGCATTCCCAACGACTCTATTGCTTAGGCAAATATAAATGCATTTCAATTGGTTTCATATATTGCGCTTTCTTTTCATTCTTTTTGAATAACAGAAAATAGCTTATCATTGCTGACTATTACCAAAGTTTTATTGGATAATTCGCTTTTTCGTTTCTTTCTTTAAGAAATGGTTTACCCCTTGAAACACTTATTTACTTAAACATATTGTTTCTAAATGACTTTTATTTAGAAATATTAAAAATCTTTAGTTTTTTTCAAAACACTTTTCTGTCATTATTTGGAGATCAGAAGTAAAAGTTGACCATTTTCAATAGCGTTCGTCTCTAGGTCAGAACAGGTCAGCGGATCAAATTTTCATCGAAATATGTGGCTTTTACGTTGACCACAAAATATCATCAGACAGACTGGTTCAGAGATAGGATCAAACGAATTCAGTATATTATTCTGAATGATTTAGTAACATAAAAGGTGAATCTATTTCAAGTTTCTTTAAGTATTGCAAATGTACTCAAGTGCTGTAGGGTTTAAAAATAAAAATCTTCCTCAAGTTATGATTTGAGTTTATTATATTTTTGATCTGAAATTTATTAAAAATAATCCGCTAATCCAATTGAAAAAATGTCTTAATAATTCTCTCAAAATATGTACAAAAACGAAAGTAGCGATCGTCCCTAAATCTGCTTAAAGGCAAATATTTCATTCCAAATAGCTCTTCTGCAGTCTTAATTAAAATATTAAAATGTTTCGCTTTTTTAATGACAAGATTAGAGTTTTAAACTGTTTAATGTTTCCTCAAAATTTTTATTTTTATTTTATTTTTAAGAGCCGTATACTGCTATTACTCAAGAGCACTAAATTCAAATTTCTCTTATGCACAGGTAACGTGTGCGTGAAGTGTTGATAGAGGAAAAGCAAACAATAGCAACAATAATAATAAAGTTCAGTCACCTCTCGTATAGTGGATAAATTGTATAAAATTTTTTCAATATTTTAGGAAAAATACTATTTTTTTTTTTCAAACTTTTCTTACCCCAGATGCGAACAGCGAACAACAAAATGTGTAAGATTGTATGCATGTGAACATTTGTGGTTCTCACACACAAGTCATGGTTTCGAAAGTATATGTCAACAACACGCTAATACAATCTCGGGGAAAAATGAAAATCTAAAGCATAAACTTTACTAAAGCTAAAGAAAAAAAAACCACTAAAAAACTGGGCTGGAAGCAAACATGTGTTGGTCAAGAGAGTGAGTTTCATGTGCTTGCTCTTGCAGTTAAGGATATTAAAAAAAAAAAAAAAAAATGCAAACAATTATTACTCATAAATGAATATATTTTAATTTTAGAGTACCCTTCTGGACGTTTATAAAGGATTCGGGGCTTTTTTAACTTTTTCTTTCATATCCTGTTTTTAAAACAAATGGCATGAGTTTGCATGCTTAATTTGATTACTTGCGTCCAATGCATGCACACACTACTGCCCCTTTGTATTTGCGTGTAGATGAGATTGTGATTGTATAGGTAGTAGGCCTTTTATGAACAATTTTTGAACATGTCAAGGAATATCAAAATAAATTTTTTCTTTTAATGGCGGCTTTTTAAAATATCATAATGAAATAATAGTAGAATGTTGTAAGCGTTTATTAAGGCTATTAAGTCTGGAGGCATGTACTCATCGAATTTTATTACGTTTGTATTTTTTTCCTCTTCCTTTCACAAACCTATCGACGAATCGGAAACATGAAAATTCAAAAATGTAAGCTATTCGTTAAGCTATAGCTTAGGACTAGAATTATAATTTTTTATATGCTTACTATCAGAAAATATTTTCGTTATAATTCTAAAAGATACCTGGTAGATGCTAAGGAGCTGGAAAAAATCTTTAGTTTTGTCTAGAGGATATTGTAACACTTGCTTGTAGGCAAAAACACACTTTCCCCTGACGCTCTTTGTCAGATTGAAGGCAAAAATAAGTACAGAATTTTCGTATTCCTCTACGAATATTCTTCGTCCCGTAATATACGAATGAAATGCTGTATGACATTTTCCGAATATTGTTAAAACTACGAGTTGAGTACAAAAACACGAAATTTTTGATGAACAGGACCTCTGGGATGTGCCTTTGAATACTTAAGAAGACGACACAAAAGAGACAGCTCATCTTCATTCGTTCCGATATTCAACATGTATTAAAGGGCTTCAAGCTTGTGTTGAAGCGCCTTCAAACACTCCATGAGCTGGGCAGCCACAATGAGGTGCTGAAGGCAGTGAAGGGGCTGACTGTTTAGAAAACAGGGAACCTCGAAGGACTATTCTAGGTCCGAAATTTTCTTGTGGCGTGCCAAGGGACCACATTAAGACGCTAGGCACAAAAAAATCAACTAGCCATTGCAATCATAGCGTGGGCACAAGCTACTGGAACTACGAAGGAGCGATCTAAGGCTGATCACGGTCCTCTAGAGAGGTCATAATTCCCTCAAGTGTCACCTGAAAAATATAGGTATCTCAGATACTGACTCTTGCAGATTTTGCGAAGGGTCGATGGAAACATACATCGCTCGCATTGAACGATTGCGGGGCCACCTGCAGTTACTAGGTGTTCGGCGAACACCAAACATAGTGTAGTGCTCCAGAGAAAACAAAGTGGCAGGATTTATAAAAATCCTAATATTCGAGGGCTACGGTGAAGAGCAAGCACAATAGACCTTTCAGGTCACGGTCAAAACAATAATAACAATAATGGGATGCAGCTTTTTAAAAAGGTTAAAAAAAATTCGTGGAGTGTACGATGAGAATGGTGTGAGTGAACGATGGATCCAGAAGTGGTTTCCTCGATTCCGTTCCGGAAATTTTTATGTCAAAGAAACACCTCGCTCTGATCGAGCACTCACTAAAAAATTCGATGAGATTTCACCATTAGTGGAGGAAGACCGGCATTTAAACTATCAGGAAACAGCGGACACGGAGTTTGGAATCTATTGAAAAGACCAGGCTACAAAAAGAAGCTCAAGAATACATTAAAAAAACCGCGGAGTCTTATTATATCAGCCAATATTACAGAGATATCAGTTTAAAAGGTTAAGACCGATTAATCGCAAACGCGGCATTCGATGTCTCGAAAGCAAAAAATGAAATAAATCGCTTTAGCATTAATTCCTTAAACGGATTAAGCCTGCATCCTAATATTTTAGCTCTAAACTTATTAGATGATAGCTATGAAATAAGAAGACTGAAAAGACATCACACATAGCAGACCATCCCTGAAGTTGAAGATTAAAAAAGTGCATATTTGTTAGATTAACTGGAATCCAACTATTATATTATTGTTTTCGTATTATATTATTGTTTTTCTTTTTTAGTCATTAATTCATTTGTTAAAAAATTTAATCATAAATAGATTTCGAATAAAGACAATCCGAAAAAATAGAAATTTTCCAAAGAAATTTTTTGTTTAATTGAATATTATTATAATGAGGTTTTCCACTTCAATACGTTATAATATTTAAAAGCATTTTAAAATTTATAATTTATAGTTTTTTCATGGTTAATGTACCGTTGGCCGGTGATATTAACTCTCATTGAAAGCCGACAAATGAAATCAAATAAAAAAAGATGGAAAACATAAAATTCTGTAGGAATAAATGTGAGCCAAAAAAAAATCCGGCATACATGGAGAAATGCGTACTAAAAAGCGGTACAAAAAACAACAGAATTATAAACATTTACTTCCACTGCTTCTAATTGGCATCACATATAGAGCTTATGTTTGAGACTGCATCAGAGGTTCTTAAACTTTAGTACAAAACACATGAGATAAAAATAGACTTTCATGGCAGGGAGTTCTATGTATTTTTATATGCTGCTTGGTCAAGAACTATGAATTTTTTTTGTGAGAGACATCTAAACTTACTGGTAAATATGTCTTGAAAGTGTTCACAGAAGTGTTTTTAATTTGTTCATACTTGAACGTAAAAGTTTGGAAAATATCGCTTCAGCGCGTTGAAAACATATGATGTGTGAACAGGTGCGCTTTTCCTTTATCTTTACTTTTTTATTTTCCTTTTTTTTTCGTTTTCTCATCCATTAAAAGCGGTAGTACGGCCGAGCTAACGAAGGCAATCAAACACATCATCATAAAGAAAGATAGCCGATATGTTCGTAGGTAGTTTGTGTAGTTGAGTTGCTTAATAAATTTTGCGTGAAAACTCATATCTTCAAACGCACTCCAATGTTAACTTATCTTCGTATGACGGCTTTGTTAGCCATGTTTGTTGTTGAGAGTTTTAAAGGTTTTCTTCGCAAAAATATGACTAAGTTGTGAGTGAGTACAACAACAATGTTATTGCTGGCGGCTTGTCTCGTCTCCATTGCTGCTGATACTATTGTTTAATTATATTTGCGTGCACACCTACTTGAGTATGGACTGTTTTATGAATTTTGACTTTATGGCGTTTTCTTGGAATTAATTCACTCTTTATGGTAATACTCTGTCTAAGGAACACATGCATTTTGGTTATAAAAATTTATAATATCCGTATACATGCGAAATATTGACATCATACATAAGAACGGAGAAAGAAATATCGAAATGGGCAAAGTAACAAAGGAATAAAGGAACAATATTAATGGCCAAACATTAAAAATTGCTCCTGACGATTTTCAATATTCAAGTAGTCAAGTTTTTCAATGTTTGCCTTGAAATTAAAATGAAGTGGTAGCGTGTTAACTTGATTATAATGTGTCGCCCTTAGTATGTTCTTTTTTTTGTAGTCATTAAGATATAAATATGTAAACTTTCTTTGTTCAAGTAAAGCTTAACTTTTTGGTTCCTTTACAAATACTGTAATAAAGCTCCTTAAACAGTTATTATAAATGCGTGTAGAAAACGACGAGAGCTAGTAAAATGAATTTCTCTTATCAAAATTCATGTTACTGAGTTTCTTTATCGTTTTTCCTCTTATACACATACAGGTATACATACTTTTACATATTTCAAGAGCAAAAAAAAAAAAAATTAATGAAAACACGAAGCTTAAGCGAAATTTTTCTTCCCTGAAACAAACTTTAAAATTACATTTCATATCATTTCGGAAAATATGTTGACTTTAAATTGTTATCTAAAAAACTTTGATTCAATAGTAATTCGGTTCTTATAGTCATCTTTCAGTACGCAACTAAAAGGAAATGATCGACTGACGGAGCTAGATTCTATAGCTACAGCTTGAATGGATTACAATCACTCCCACTCTTAGTCGGACCGTACTTTGAATGTAATACAATCAATTTTTTATAGGCCGATAAGAGCATACGCCTCCTAGTCGGACCGTAGCTTAAATGTATTACAATCACAAACGTGTTATTCTTTCTTTGACAAATGCTGCGAAGCTGGCACTTATGGGCAAAAAATCGATAAGGAAAGGCAATAAGGAACAATATATGAATATGGAAAAGATTTTTATGGACTTGGGATAACAGACTAATAGAAAAAGATATTAAACAATTTCTCCATCCTAAAGAACATAACTGTAAAACATGCGCTTTTCTTGAAATACGATTTTTAGAAACAGCCCGCTGCGTAAGTCGCACAGTTGCGGTGATTTCCCCCCTTTAATCGAAGTATTCGAAAATGTAAAACATAGCGTATCTTCCGCAAAAATAACTTATCTCCGTTTTATGATCGCCGTTTTTACAATATTCTTTGTTTATTTTTTGTACCCAAAAAATGATTCTCAATCGAATGGTATAATAAAAAGTAGGTTGAGATTGCGGATGTCACTTACGTCCGCGTAAATTCTATACACTCCGTACAACAAGTCACGTAGGCTGTAAAAGTTCATTACAACTTGCGCGTAAATATCACGAAATTCAAGTTTATGGCCCAAACTCTTAAAAATAGAAAATGCAAACTGAGAGCATTAGGGTCTGTTATAAGATAGATTATTAGTAAACTAAATCCCATGCTTTGCTATTCATAATAAAAAAGTTTCCATTTGCTTATTTTAATGCCCAAGTAGGAGGAGGAATTTACATTAGCATTTGGCCATTATTTTTAACGTATATTATTGCATGGAATAAAATAAAGCGATTTTATATCCGGTAATTTATTACGTTTGTCAAACGTTTGCTGATGAGTCCTTAACACGAAAACCTGAAAATCAAGAAAACTCTTCTTTAATGATATTTTGTACAACGCTATTATGATTGCTTTTCGGATAGATTAGGACAAAACAAATACCATACTTAGTAAGCCAAGTCATAAATTGTATACCGATTTGATCAAAATTCACCTCTTACGATTAACGGCTGTGCTGATTACAGATTTGTTGTCATTCACTTCATTTACAAATTTTACACATAACAGAATAATATAATGATGAGATAATAATAGATAGCATAGACGAGAACTGTGGCATTTGTGTTTGGTACAAAAAGACAAAAGAAAACAAACGTCGAAATTTAATGCAGAAATGAATGTACATAGAACACCCATTATTCATGTAATTGTCATTGAATTGAACTCTACATATATATATATATATATATATATATCTTAAGCTTTATAATGATTCATCTCTAAGAACTGTATGTATTAATTTCATTACTCCATATATCACGTAAAAAAATACTTTACTTTATATTTCTGGTGCAATACTTTTTCGATGAGTCTTTTATTGGATAAAGAGAAATTATTGATTTTATGCAGATGCAATAGAAGATAAAGGAAAATTGAAGAAGGATTTTGTTATTTACTCGAGATTTGAAATTTTAATATATTCGTTATTGGTTGCCAATGTGATATCGTTGTTGCTATTGTTGTTGTTGTTGTTTCTATAGTAAATAAGCAACACATATTATTTGTATTTGATTGCGTATTGAGAGAAAGACTTGAACTAAGTATTCGAAGTAAGTACACAGTTCAAGTAATGAATGTCAATAAGTTTTGTTCGAGTGAAAAGACTACAAGGACAGCTAAGCATTGTTTACCGGAAATTAAAACCGAATGCTTGAATTCGAAATAATCACAAATGAAGGCAACAACAACAATTGTGCACATTAAATTAAATCGTTTAAATTCCGGAAACGAGGCGAATATTGTAAGCATTCAGCTTTTCGAGGACAGTTAATTATTCGTAGGAAATCTTTTTAGCATAAAAGTACGCAGTTGATTGAACAATTCTTCTGGGAGAAGTTATGAATTCTTCTAAATTATTCTAAATATGTTAATCTTTTGATCTTATATCGAACATTTAAAAGTAGGCAACGTAAGCTTTAAAGAAAAAGAGAAAAGAGAATTTTGATGCTCCGAGTAAAAAGAATGGTCACTATTACTAGAGTTTTGTTTCTGTTTTTGATTTCTATATGGTCTTCATTTTTCGTAAAATTTAGTGCATAGCGCAACTCCTTAAAAATGGAGAAAAACCAAAAATGGTGATGAGTGTACAAGATTCGTCTTTAATTTATCTGTCGAAGTCTTCTTTTACGCCACATTAAATATTAAATTCATTTTAATTTTCGGTCTTTCATCAAATTACTATTTAATGCATTTTGTGGATGAATATTTTTTTTATTTTTATTTTTTTCCTTTGGTTTTGCGCCATGTTTTGGCTTTGGTGAATGAAATAATGTACATAAATCTTTAAATGAAATGCAAAATGTTACTTATGCTACATGTCTGGAATTTTCAAACATAAAGCATTGATGTTGCTTGCCGCAGGAAAAAATACAAGGAAAAAATAAAAAAAAAAAAACTAAAAACGTTGTTGGCTTCGCTTAGACAATGTTTTTGCCAAATGCTTACAAATAGGTTACACTACACTAGCCTTGATGATGCCGGGTACGGGGCGGGATGGTGTGCACTTAACAGTTTTTCATGTATCAACTTTTTGTGTTTTTCTTTTTTTTTTTGAATAGGTTTTGCGAATTGGGATTTACTTGGGGCGTATGCAAATATCAAAGAGAGAGTACATGTGTGTGAAATAGTTGTGTGTATGTACGCGTTTTCTGGATAAACGGCTTAAGAGTTTCGATGATAAATCTTGAAAATGGAAATTACTTTTTCCATCAAACATGCACGAGCATCTTTTATTCTAGTTAATGTTAACCTTAAAACCTTAAGCTCCTTAATAATCTACCTCAAGCAAAATTCCAGCATTGAGTTTATCATCCAAGAAGGAGGGAAAAATTCCTATGACTCTAAAGCTATTTTGTGCCATCGAAAAATGCTGCTAACTAGTACATAATCGTTTGATATGTCATTTTTTTTTTTTTTTTTTACATCTTACATATGCAATGTAAGCTGCGCATACCTGCCTATATGATTACTATTTGCTATGGTATTGTATTTGTATGATTACATCACTTTCCGTGTACATAAACACGCACATATACATATATATATATATGTATCTATATATATATTTATATATGTAGTAGGTATGTACGCTAATGATAATACTCATTATGTACTATGTCAGGCATTAAGAATGACTACAATAACAACACAAGAGCTTAACTTCTCTTTTTCATTTTTCGTTTTTCTATTAGAAAATCATGTTGCTTGACTAAAAAAAAAAAGAAAAAGAAAAGCAAAGAACAGCAAAAATCCCGCTGTCAACAAAAGGCAATATGAATAAAATGCTCTCTGATGTTATCTTAAGAATGTCATTATTTTCTCATAGTAAAGTAGTAGTGCACTACACCAGTGCAGCAGCTAAGAATATAAAAATAAAAAAAAAAAGACAAGCCAGCACAAATACACACATATATGCAATATAATCACAAGCTATACGTTTAGTTAGACAGCATACATGCAAATTCCGGGGTCTTAGCTGCCGTCTTATAGACAAATGAAAAACGCGTTTGTTATATATCCTGGCACACATTCGCATATGAATATAAAAAATTCATGAGTGGTTTAGGCAAAAGATAATATTGTATTATAGACATACAACGGAGCAGAGATAAAGAAAAAAAAAGTGCATCTGTGCTGAAAGAGGTTCCATAAGAAAATCGTAAATTATATGCAGTTACTGCTCCTTCTGCGATATCCAAAAATTATTGGTTTTTTATTTTCATTTTAAATAGAACTCCGCGAAATATGCTTTGATTTTTATTTTAAGATTAAGCTCTATATAATGCAATGATTTTGAAAAGAAATAATAATAATAAAAAGAAAGGAAAAAAAAGTTAAAATTTATCTATAAGAAGAAGGTTGAAGTGAAGTAGATTTCGAAATAAGGAAACAATTCTTTAAGTTACCAAAAATGGGTAATTCAATCTGAACTCAGTTTTTAAATATTAATTTTTTCCATTTTGTTACTATTTTTTGTAAATTAATTGATAATAAAGGAGGGAAAAGTTTATCAATCAGAATGATTTATAATACCAACCAGAAAAAGAAAAATCGTAGGTGATCAAAAAGAATATTTTTACTGTCTCCGTCTCAGTTTCCCATCTACTCAAATGCAAGTAGTTTCATTCCGTACAATCTGTATTATGTTCAGTTAAGCGCCCGTTAAGCGTCCGCTATTTTGAACAAACTTGAAAGCTTTCGTTTTGTGAAACCCACCTTAGATTTAAGTAAAGCCCTCGTTGTCTCTAGTTAAAGTGTTTCTAGGAGCTTCTCTGTTTTCATAATCTTCTCATTAAAGAAATTGAATAATTATAATTAATTTACGCTGAAACGAAAATGAAGATATTTTTATGAAAGGAAGCAAAAATGAAAATAAAGTTTTTTAAACTTAAAGGATAAACGTTTAAAGAAACATGAATTCTTGCTTATATTCTTCCGTCCGCTATTAAAATTCTATATATAAAAAAAATGCTTAAAACTCTTTCTGAATAAATGAAAAAAAATATGTGCACAATTTACAAAAACATTGCTGCGACTTTAAGAGAGAAATTATTCTTTTAATTTTTCTCATATTTTCCATGACCAGACATAGTTTTCATTTTTTTTGCTTTTATGATTTAAAGTTTTGTTAGCGCCATTTACCGTCTACCGGCTTATCCATACGTAACAATTCATTGTCCTCGTAGTTACTCGTTTTATTTCTTTTGCGAATGTGTGTGTGAGCCCTTAGAATAAAACACTTAATACTCTTTATTTATTAATGATTAATTGCATGATGAATAATCCGTCTGTCATTTTCTCAGCATAACACTTGTGCTTATTGTCAGATAAATTGTTGCGATTATTCTTTTCCTCACGTCCCCATAGGTTTTGTACAGACTTTTATGTGCGTATCACAACATTTCTATAATTTCGCTTATTCTTCTGTGTTATTGTCAGTCAAGGTGTAGACCAATTGATCAATGTCCACTTTCATGTTTTTTTTCGTTTTGTTTTTTGTTCTGTTGATTGTTGTAATTGTAATATTTTTTGTCATTGCATTCATACATTTGTAGTTGTGTGAAAAGCTAAGATAAAAAAGTTACGCTCATTACTTGAAAAAACTTGTAGACCTTGTTGATCAAAGATAAATTTGAACGGTGTAGGAGTCTTTGTTAGTTAAAGAGTGGAGACAACTTTGAGTGAATGGCCTTGGTAGGCAACTGTAGAAAGCTTAATATGATATTTACATTACTGCTTAATGACATTGCTCCCTTCGTTTAGCTAATGAGCAACCAATCTTTCTTCCTTCCTTCTTTTTGTATCCTTCCCAAGAATGAACTGAAGTTGTTTATTGATTAATTAATAAACGAACAGCAAGCTCTACTCGAATCTGGGCTGGATTTTTTTCTAATAAAGTTTGCATATCTTCATACATTATTTTTCGCGGAACTCCAAAACGTTCATTGTCTTCAAGACCACATTTTTTTTTTTCAAGGAACCTCGTAAATCATTTTCTGGTTGTTCCGTGACTTAATACGATTTCATCACAAGCCAATTTAATCATTTCATTAGATTCCCAGCTTCGACATACTCGACGATAGCTTACAAAGCAGGTGAAACTTATAGCGTATAGACAACAAAATCAAAACTATTTCTATCTAAAATTTCGAGAGAATTGCATGCAACAGGTAAACGTATTATTTACATCGTTTGTTACTGCAATGAACATGTTTAGCTAATCTAAGGAAAATTCAGTAGAAGGATTACACAAAATGTATTCATGAATATGTTACTAATCGTATAAAATACACAATCATACACATCAACATCAATTTAAAACAGAAACTACGGAATTATTAATTGATAATAACAACAGTATTGTGTTTAATAATATAAAGTAAAAAGTATCATATAAACTAAAACTAACAGTCTGTCAACTGCTTCAATAGCAATTTACTTTCAATGCGGCATTGTTACGATCGAAAAGGTGTAAAACGAGAAGAGAACTTAATTGGAATATCAAAATTAATAAAGTTTAACAATTGCGAAAAGCAAAATATAATATTAATTTTACTATGGCCGCAAGATTTCTTCACAAATCAGATTAAAATACAATCAAATCGGTCTGTAGTTTCCTGCATAGAAAGCAAAAATCTTATATTTCAAAAAGTTCATAATGCATGGGAATGAACATTAGATATCCCGTTATTTTTTTATTATTATATATTGAAAGGAAGAAAATTAATTACATAAAATCGTTTCCCAACTAATTCTAATGCAAAAAGCAATTAAAAGCAAAATACGAGAGCACTTGCATCCTATTTTCTTAGCGACTCTAAACGCTTATGCACTAATATTACTCGCTATGCCAATAATTCAAATTTTTTATTATTATCAGAAATAGACAAACACTTTGAATCTCCTAACAACCAATTATACGCCTAACGTACCCTAAATGATTTACAATATTGAGTTCAATAATAAAGAGTAAGCAAAAAAAAAAGGAAAAGTAGTTGTAACGATAGGGAAGGATCAGTCAGGCATTTTAATTCAATATTGTTTTCTTTACTCATAAAGTTGACGAAGGCGTCATATCGTACAGATTATAAAAGTCATTGAAAGATCGATACGCAGTGTAAAGTGAATGCTTAAACTCGTAGTTAGTACGAGTTTGAGGCGGCCTTATAAGCCAATAATTACGGGTTGTTCTTGCCGTCATATGAAAATATGCAACTCATTCAATAAAAACGGAGAATAACACTCACCAGATAGTAATTTTATAACAAACGAGGCAATCAGATCAGTTCATCTACTTTCCACGTTTTAAGGATTTATGAACTTAAGATGATTTTTGAAATACTGGAAATACCGTCATAACCTTTTATTTGATTGTCTGTTTAAACGACCTGTCAGGCGCTAGAAATCTTGTTCGACTGAGCAAAATTATAACTTTATTTTTAAAAATCAATCGTTTCATGAAATTATAATAAAATGCTTGTAAAATGAAATATGCCTCTCATTTGTACACTCTACACTACCAATTTGTGTTTATATATGCAGCACCCAAAAAGATTGAAGTAGACTTATCTCACACATTGAAATTTTACAGATATTTTGATCAAATTTTGGATATGCCTTGGCCCAATGATGAACGCTATTGAAAATGAACTAGATCGGATCTGTCTTATAACGATTAATCCATATGGAGATCGATTTTTGAAAAGTCATTACAAGGAAAAAATTATTTTTTAATATTCATCGACATAAGTTTGTGAAAAATAATATATAAAGAACGGTAAAATTTTGTTTTTTGTTGATATCTCCTTCCGCGTAAAAACGTTTTTATAGAATAAAAAGTCTTATAAGTCGTTAATCCTTGATCCTTAATTTTTTTCTAATGAAAATTTCTAATAGTTATTTATCATATAAATATGCTGCGGTAAGTTTACTTTTGAATCCCTCCTTATAAAGGGAGGGCCCATGGCGTGAGATCACATATAATTGTTGAATTTTATAGTGAAAATAGTCGAAAACTTGTATTAGGTGAAGTAACGTACTGACTGTGGCCTTAATAAAATGTTTTATTTGTTTATTATATAATTTCTTCCTTGTGTTTGATTGGAAGCTGCCAGCATTTACGAATTAATCTTAATCTTAAAAAGTATAATTATATTAAATTAATCTTCAAGAATAATTTTAGTTTAAGCAGAATTAAATGTTCCCACGTTTGCCTCCCTCGTAAGAAGATAATATATTTCTTATATATAATTGATTTTCAAATTTTCAAAGAAGAGAAGGAAGTTTTCGGAATGTCATGAAATGGTATGAGGGCATAGATAAAATTGAAATTGGATACTAAATGAGTTTTGAATAAAAAGAGTACGACTTTACAATCTTCAAACTGTAGTAAACAACCGTTAGCTGTAAATACGTTGACTATTTTTTATTTTGTCGTTTTTATTTTACATTTGCTTGCAAGCAATTAATCTAAATAAAATGTGTTTTTCAATTTAATGAAATAAAATTTTATTTGTCCCTATTTTTGTCACCACATTCCGACTTATTACACACACATATATATATATATAGATATGCATATAAATAGCTTATATGTTGCCGAGTATGAAAAAAATGTAATTTTATTCTAATCATAAATTAATAAAATTTATGTGTTTTATATGTTTTTGTAATGAATTGTTTAATTAAGTTAAATTTGACTATTGTGAAATTTTATTCGTATTGAAAATATTTCGCTTTTTATGATTTCAATTTATTTGCTTTACGTAAATATTTGCTCAGCGTTAAAAATAGTTACATTTCAATGATTATTTTTAAGAGACAAACTGCGAAACATTGGAATTCATTTAGGTTAAAATACAACATTAATTATACATTAATTCATTTAAGAACTAAAAGAAATTTTTTGATTCATATTAATATAAAACATGAAATAATGAAAGCTTTAATAAATTCGACAAAATCTAATATTGATTTTGAAGAATGAAATAAAATTAATTTCCTTTGAACAGAGAGAGGGAGGGTGTTTTAGTAACTGTGCGCCTGACAGCACGATGAGTTTGTGATTTTAAAGTTAATAAGCGCTTCACAACGTAGGCTTATCCATTT
This sequence comes from Glossina brevipalpis, assembly GCA_000671755.1. NCBI lineage: Eukaryota > Metazoa > Arthropoda > Insecta > Diptera > Glossinidae > Glossina > Glossina brevipalpis. Next base: position 90,828 of record KK351139.1, read on the forward strand.
TGTGATCCCGAAAGTAAATGTAAAAAAAAATTCACTTTTGGTTAAGATTTGGGCAACATTTTTGTTCAATATATTCTTTGGAGCTTACCATTATTCACTAAATACAATATCGATCAAATGTGCTCCATTAGATATCTTACAGGACTGGCTCATTTTGAGGCAATTTTCGATGTCTTGTCTGTACGTAGCGGGCAATAGCTCGATCATAACTTCCGGTTTTTTTTCTCAAAGCGTCAAGAGTTTGAGCGTTGTTCGCTCAAGTTCTCAAGGATTAACAACAACATTCAAAATTATGTTTAACTGATTTGTAACTAAAAATAAATAAAACACACTGAAAACAAAAAAAAGTTGACAATACTAAGTAAAATTTTCCAAAAGAGCGGTGACTACGACAATATGTGTTTAATTAAAACATTTGTTCATCAATGTAATGAACGTATAATTTTAGGTTCAAAATATAAAATATTTCGCAAACTAAAAGTCTACTTTAATTCTGTGAATTCTTTTGAGATTATATGTAGGCTTTTGATTTCATTGCAATTAAATTACAAATAAAAAAAAAATTTTTTTTCTGTAATTAAATATAATGTAATTTTATATATAAATAATCGTATCGGGTTAATTATAACATTTGTATGTTCACCTACCTATATATATATATACATATATATATATATATATATATATATATATTTACAGATACATATACGCATATACACATATAGTTGAAGCCACTTGTTAGCGTAATAAAAATTCAAAACGTTTTTAAAAAGTCATTTGCCTTGTCAGCATAATACCAGGAAATCACGGTTACTCTCTACTCACACACAACATTATTGCTAAAGAAAACTCTATACTAACATACAAACATATATAAATTTGTAACTAAATATAAATTTCAATTCTTACCCATACGTGTGTATATATGAATGAATGTATATATGAATGTAATTTAAAGAACATAGCCACCTAACAAGGTACTTCTTATTTACACCCAGATACATATACAACAAACGCGCACACGGTATGCCACGATACGATATACGTACACAATTGTACTTTATCAACACTTTACTTCACTTAACAATTACACGTGGAAATTGTTCAAGTGTTGTTGTTGTTGTGAGAAGGCACAGCATACTTTTAACATATTTCTGCCTCAGTCGCATTTCTTAACTCAACATATAAGCGCGAATGAGTGTTTTCCACAGCAACAAACGTGTGTTTTATATACACTTAGAGCCAGTAAAAGAAGAAACTAACTTGACAGATTGCACATGGGTTACGTACGCGTTAGTTTCCTTTTCTTTTTTTTTTTAAATATTATTTTTTTCTCTCTCTTTATATTTCGTTTTGTTTCTTTCTTCTTTCTTGCTTTTTTTTGTTTTTATTAGTGCTCTCCTTGAAATATATATATATAAAAATACATATATATCTATATATATACATATATATATATACGATTATGAAGTGTAGCATTTTAAAGTCAGAATTCATTCACATTTATATTTTATAAAAGACAATTGTGGAGACAGTTTGTGACAGTTTGCTGGTAACAACAGATATACAATTATGTGCCTCCGAGAGACTGAAATAAAACATTGTTACACACATTCACACTCATCGTAGTATACTTAGTTGCTTATTGCTTGCACTTCCCAACAGAGAGACATTGTCTAGCCAGTAAAGGGTTAACACTTTTCGTAGAACATTTACTAACGCATAAAAATAATACAATACAACGACAAAGAAGAGACAGTTACTTACTTGCATGAAGATAGACTAGCTAGCATATACATCACATATAACTGAGAATTTAAGTGTTTTTGTTTGTAATTTTTCTCACTCTCTAGCACATCAGGGTACACCATCTACCTACCTATCTTGTACTGTTATAAAGGAATCATACACAACCATTCTGCATATGTAGTATTTATATAGTAACACTTTGATCTATTGTATATGCTAGAGGAAGTATCACTGACACTATTATTGGTGTATTGTTTTCCCCAGGAAATCTATATTCACATTCATATATACTTAGATACAAACACAAACGAACACATACATACATATATATGTGTATATAAATATATATAAAACCTACTTGGTGTCATTGAAATTACAGTTCAGGGGTTGGAAAAGTTGGCGTCAAATTTCATTCATATAAAAGTCATTTATCATTATCACTAATAATTGTGCAAAGCACAATTGCAGAAATGTGCGACTGTTGTGTCACCACTCTTGATAGTGCTTTCTGCTTCTACTATTTTAAGCACGTCTGTATGCATACATGCGCTGTTATACGATATGTGTATGCGACTTAATTATCATTTTAATTTTCTGCTCTTTTAAGTGTCACAGGATAAGCAAATGTCATGCAATAGTTATTTTTATGCCCATTACGAAGGTTTTTGTGAACAAATTAATATACACAAACCACCAGGATTTGTATAAAGTATAAATATCGATAGTAGAAATATCGAATTCGTTAGTCCCATCTACGTACTTGGTTGATATTTTGTCAATTTAATCCTTGTACATCTATTCATCTATCTATTAGATTCAATCGTTATCCTTGTTATCTCCTAATTGCTTTCTCGATATTGGTACGAGATAAATAGTACGGGCCCTAAATGGCTGCGTTGCGGGGCATTTGATGTCATGAAAAATTTATCAGCGCTAATGGAAGTATAAAACACTCTGGAATATTTCCTCAGAAATTTTCTTGTAACTTATGCGCTGAATGCATTTGCGACTAATTCTTAAGTTTATAAAGATAAGTAAAACAAATAAGAAAATTATATTCAGCTATGCCGAATATTTTATGTCCACCCAACTAACTTAAAAAAAGTCAATAAAATTAAATATCGATATTCTATAAAATTAAGTAGGCGTGGCAAATTTATTCCGTTTTTATTTACCAAATTTGATCCTGATACCTGCTTGTTTGCGACCAGAAATGCGGTTGTTGCATATAAGCAGACATATAAATGAACGGATGGACTGACCGATACCGGATACTGGATACTGAATTTAATACTAAACAAGTATTTGCATACTTTATGGGTGTCTAAAGTTTCTTACTTGATGTTACACAAACATTTTCACAAAATAAATTAAATTTACAATGCGCTATAACATACAATGTGTGCGATCGATCCTTTCCGTTTTTGTACCGATACTGTAGCATAGCTGGCTTAATATAATCAGCAAAAAAACCAAACCTTTCTTTCTTAAAAGCAGAGATCTCCTCAATTAGATTGTGGGCGTGTCCGTCCAATGTTTTCGTCAAATTTTTAAGGCCGGGAGAATGTTTAGAACAGACATTACATAGACGGACAGATGGACAAGCTTAAATCGGATCTAAATCCGATACTGATCGAGAGTATTTATATATTCTTGGGGTCTCCGAGATTTCCTTGTGGGTGTTGCAAACAAAATCACAAAATGAATATGCTCTTCACCTCCGATGGTGGGCGTAAAAACCATTAACTAATAGATATCTGATATATAATAATATAAATCAATTAGAATCGTAAGAATTAACGTACGAACGATTTCATCAGGTCGTCGAGGTTTAAAAAACCAAGTCTATCAATAATTTGTTAATTAATGTGATTACTTGTGGTCCCAATCTTCTTCTTTTTTTTTTTGCAAAACGCAATTACGTACGTTATCTTAATCATAATGGAGCAACAATAGCATATTTGAAGTGAATTTTTTGTTATTTTGAACGCATTTTCAATTGACAAAAAAAGGTATTTAAAAATACAAGCGACAGCAGTAACAGTTGTAACTGTTGACTAATTGAATCTTTGTCTTTAAATTATTAAATCTTTAGATCACTTAACTGAATGTGTTTATATCACACGTTAGATCAACATATCTTATAGATTGTCAATTAGACATTGCCATGGTCCGTTTTCTAGAGGCATCACGCTCATCTCTTTATTTTATTTCCTTTAAGGTTTTTAACGAATCTAACATTGATATGCGGTGTAAACACATTATTTTCTGTCACTGCGCATTTTTGGCGGATGGTTCTCATTTCTAAATTTGATATATGACCGCCAATTAAGAACATATTTAGCAAGTTTCGGTCTTTTAGTACCTGTCCGTCTTCCCAAAAATAACAAACAGACAGATACGCGTATACACAGCATATGGTAAAATCGCCTCTAGAATCTTTTACCCTTTAGAACTATTTGTCCTGCCTTGTTGATGAGTTTTCTAGATTGTAAGCAAAATGACAGCACATCAGTGCATGGTTCGCTGATAGGCACAAGATGTGACCACACTTCCTTAAGTAAGATAAAATCTACTTGGAAGCTTATGGTGATCAAAAACATATTGCTGATGGGTATTTCTAGGTCACTAAGGCCATGACAATACACAAGCGCATGATTCACCTACAAGCATAAAAAGATCCCAATTTCTTGAAATGTATAAGAAAACATCTACTTAGAATCCTATGGTAATTAAGAACGTAGGTCTTGCATTATTCATGTGTGCTTCTAGCCACTTATCGGTTGCAAACAAAATTACAGTGCACTGCTAAACATAAAAAGTCCAAACTTTTTTGAAATGTAATGTATAAGAAAAAAAAAACAAAAGAAAAAAGTGAAAACTAGACTGATTCGAATCTTTACTTCTTCACCTTTAAATAATATTGAAGAGGAATTTCTCTGGAATGATCTGATAAGATTCTGTCGTAAGCGCTTTGTGAAATAACCCTTCCTTGTAGTAACGCAACAATTTGAATAATAAAAGTTGTCCAGCATAATTTTTTTTATATGCATGTATAACGAATAGAAACTAACAGAAGCCACGCGAATCGATTGTCTTGGAAAAAAGAAATGAGCACGACAAACATGAATGCAACTGCAAAGTTAGTAACAAAAATAATTCGTATAAACGAATACAAACGCCGAAAAAAAAGGAAAAAATGTAATAATGAAATGCCAAGCTGGGCGGGTAAAACAGTGAACAAAAACATTAAACTAAACAACGCTATTGCATGGATCTACAACTACTGCACCCATGGAAAGCTACACAAAACGAACAAGTCTCGGCATTGAATTACTGAAAAATACATGCACACATCAAAGTGGCATATAACACCTGCCAGCTAAATATCAGCGTAAAGAACAAAGCCGTGTAAGAGGTGTGTGTGTGCAAATGGTTGTTGGGTCTTTGTTGCTTCCAGATATTTCATAAAAATATTTAATTTATTGCGTTGCATTTTAACTTTAGAGGAAGCTTCGCGTGTAATAATAGCAAAATAAAGAATGATTTTACCGATAATATTATATTTAAATAATTTATTTCGACTTTTATTACTAAATTATGAATTAAAAGGACACATTTTTGTTTGTTAATTATAAACGTACATATACAGACTACAATCTGATTTTTCCGAGCATTTTTTCATAATGTTAAATTCAGAACTACTTCTGCTTGCCCTTCATTTCTCCGACCTATTCGTGTCAGTTCAGATTACGATGTAAGTATTTTATAAAGTTTTTTCCGTTCCAATTTTTGCTGCACTGGTTTCACTATTAATTATATCTATTCTTACACTTTCTTTCTATGATAACCAACTTAGGAGTATTTTTGCTTACATTTTACAACTTAGGTTCTAGTATAGATTATTTTCACAACTCATTTACTAATCAAAAATGCAATTTTTCGTTTAGTTCAGAGACAGTTGATTAGAAGACATGATACTAATTGAATTAAGACTGCCAAATTGACTCTATTTCTTATGACCCATATCTCTGATTTAGGCTTTTATCGCAATTTTTGGTATTAGAGCCGTTTATATATTAGATATATGAACCTTTTTTTAAACTTCCTTTCTCTATGTTACTGTTGTAGCCCAAGGGATTCCTTTGATATAAATCAATTCTGATGATTCATTGGAACTGAGTGCAATATAAAACTATCATAAGTTATTCTAAGTAGTTCTTAAAAACCAAGCCAACGGTAGAATTTTCAAAGTTTGTAAATAAAACTTATGTTAAATTTTTTTTAAAATGTTGCTTTTCTACTGGATCATATAAAAAGTCTTCGCGATTTTTTGCCAGTAAATAGTGTTGATGCCTACACATCTGGCAACACTCACATGATTGTCTCAAACGAACATGTGCTTAAAAGGTGATATTTCAACTTAGGTTTATTGCGAAGATAATTTTCTAATTCTTTGTTCGTCTAAAAAGTTGCATTGATTTGAAAATGACTGAAATATCTGAAGAAAAACGCTATTTGATGATTTTTTATTATATTACAAGAAAGGTAAAAAAACCTAAGAAAAAAAATTTGTGAAGTGTACGGTGAGAATGCTCTTCGTGAACGAAGGATCCAGGAGATGTTTGCTCGATTCCGCTCCAGAAAAGAAGCCCCTCAGGCTGATCACCCATTCACTGAAAAAGTTAATAAAATTTTGCAACTGGTGGAGGAAGACCCGCACGCAAGCTGTCAGAAAACAGCTGAGTCGCTAAACATCAATCATAAGCAGACTATAAAAGGACTCTCAAATATGAGCCAAGAAACCGCGGAAAAATAACTTATCAGCCAGTATATGCTGAAAATTTTGAACGAAATAATCTTTTTATATTATTTTTAAAAAATTAGAGAAAATATTCTCTGCTCTTTATGTTTCGAAATTTCGAAATTATATATTAGTTTGGGGAAAAAGAAATCCATTATTTTTCGGTAGATGGCTACACTGGTAGATTTCTCGTAAAG
>KK351139.1:98698-123185 GCA_000671755.1 Glossina brevipalpis
GATTGTGAAAATCGATTACTAGAGTTTTTTTTGCAAATAGAGACCAGGACTTCTATGAGAGAGGCATTTTGAAGTTACCTTTAAAATGGCAACAAATCATACAACAAAACGGTGCATATTTGACCCAAATCGGACAATCCGAAGCATGTTAAATAAAGTCCTGAAGTTCATATAAAAATAATGGATTTCTTTTTCCCCAAACTAATATAATTCGCCCTTTTTTGCTCTCTTATAATTTCCGCTAATTCTTGGAATTCTTTCTTTCAGTCCGAGTCATGAAAAGTATCTCTCTTAGTATTCTATTGCTCAATCACGTTTTTCTAAAATCGATTTTAATGCAGTCACTGAATTTTTGCTTCTCAACATAATTGTTAAACTTTCCATATCATTATGAGTTAAAATTCAAATTTGAAATATTAAATCGTTTTCCGGCACTCTTTAGACATAATTTTAATAAGACCTCAACTAAACTCTTACCAATAGTTAGGCCGTTTAAGATTGAAATTAATTTGTTTTTAATTTGTATTTATCAACGTAGTGCGTTAAAGTCACATGAATGCTTTTTCTCTTCTTTTTCTAACTTCAACAAATAGTAAGGAAATGTGCCAACAAAGTTGAATGTAAATTACAAGTAAACTTAATCGTTTACATTCATACGTACAAACGTATACATCTGCACGAAGCATTCATTTATAAGTTAACCTTCAGCGTGAAGAAGGTATGTGTAGTTATTTATCTAATGTGGCATTACGTACTCTTTGCTTATATGATACATATATAGATGAATTTAAGAACATACACAAACACACATACACGCACATAAACAAAGATAAGTAAAACATATGTTAACATAATACTATCATTGAAATTCTTTTCAAAACAATCTAAAACTGTGCATACAAACTAAGTAGACGAACTACTAAAAGCAAAACAACAGCACATTATAACATGGCCTTTATAGGTGTGAGTGCGTATGTGAAGATATGTGTTATAAAACGTAGCAATTTTGAAAAGGCGACATTTACACACATTTATTGGTATACAAACATAAAATTCAATGGTGAACATAATGAATTGAAGGCCAATATAAGCAGAAAATAGAAAAAATTTACCAGAGATATAGTTAGTTGTACGTTTGTGTATGAATGAAAAAGTATCACAAACACATATAACAAACTAACACTTAAGTACACAAACACACACCCATAAGTAATTTGAATATATTCACGAAGAGTATATGTAGCTGACTCCATTTCTCCTTCTATTAAAACCAACAAATAGTTTAAAATTCAACAAATAAAACAACTAACAACTTAATAACGTTTATAGCAAAGCAAACAACTAAGCAACAACACAATATTAAGAAAACAACAGCAACAAACCTTTAACAAGTTATCTACTTAAATTCACTTACACACACACATACACACATACACACCCATACGCACTAGTAGAAGCTTGTATTCATTCACTTATGGTTGTCATTTAATGTTTGTTTGTTATCATAAGAAAACGAGCGGGTCATGATTTCGTAAACTTTGAAAATTAATACTTGTAAAATTTTATACGTTTTGTTCAGTTAACCGTTACTTTCCTTCAATGCTCTTCAGCTTTCATATTATTCTCTCTCCCTTTGTATGTGCATGTTTGTTTGTGTGTGTGTGTGTTTGCATTGTATACAATCGTATTACCTAAGTAATTGAATAGTTCTTGTGTATGCATGCTTTGATTATATTAAAATTTTTAAAGGATTCATTGATTAAAATACCATGTTTTTAGAGCTCTTTAAAACAAAGATCTGCGAAATTTAAGGTAAAAAATTAAAGTTTCTTTAAAGTTCTAATTAAGTAAACTAAAAATAAGATTTATAATTTTCAGCAAAGGAAATAATAGATGATAAGAAAAACAACGAGGTCACCAATATATGGAATTATCAAATTTTCAGAAGATAACATTTTCCCTACGATTTACTTCAACTTTTCATGACAACCCCAACTGGGAATGTTATGTTTTTCTTTCTCCTTCGATTAGAAATTAATTTTGATAATAAAATATTTAAGCCTGGATATGCTTAGAAACCATCGCAGATGTTTTTTTATAAAATTATTCTCTTCAATTTTCTGCTTTTGACACCCTTAACAAATCGTAACATAATATTTTTTAGCAGCTCACCGTATTAATTAAACCTTTGTTTTGTTTGATAAACTTGTATTTTCCTTTTCGTATAATTGTTAAGGTTTTTAATACACTCTCTAATGCATTACTATCACAAGCTCAAGGCACTTGTACTAATCCTACTTCGCTGTAGCACTTTAATTGTCAAACAATAGTGAAATGTGATAATGACAGTATAACTAACAATAAAAAAAAACTTATGTTTTTTATTGCTTCACCATACCTTCTTAAACGGATCAAAGTTTCTCATATGCTTTTAAGCGGCATTGAATATCTTCGTTAAAGTGTTCGTCTTAGTATGCGTGCTAAAATTAAATTATATGCGAAAATATTCTTGAAATCTTTCCTAGCAATTGATGGACCCATTTTTGCAAAATTGGAATGGGGCGGAGATGCAATACGTGGCATTCCATTCTATCTTTCGATGTATTGTAGATCTTCTATATTCGGCTCAATATTATATATTGTTGTTGAGAGCGAGTTTCAAGCAGGTTTACATTGAAATGTAACGACTCAAAACAAACAGCTTTCAGCAAAAAAAAAAAATAAGAATATTATATTCGGTCACCACTTTTATCTTAAAAAAAATGGGCGTGGCAGGTTTTTTCTACTTTTACGAAATACTGTTGAAATTTTTATTGTCTATTCTATGAGCAGAGAGCAAAACATCCAGGAAACAGAAGCGTTTTCAACTTATTTTACATTTTGGTCGTGAACTATCACCGATTTAACTCTTTCTTAACACCAACGTATGGAAAGGGATTTTTAATGTTTTTGTCAAACTTCATCGAGATATTTTCGTTTTTGCGACTTAGACATTACATAGATCAATGGACAAACGGAGTGACGGATACGTTTAGATGGATTTCGAATTTGATACTAATCAAGAATATACATACTTTAGAGCATTACAGGAGCTTCTTCCTTAATATTACAAACGTTTTCATAAAAAATGTAAACTCCAATACTCCATTATATCAAGTGGGCTTGGTCGATTTTTTCCATTTTTGTACGGATGCTAGTCCAGTAAATGCCGAAGTTTTTATAGATCGGTTTGCTAAGATTTATAATAATCAAAATAAGAAAAAAAAACCTGTTTTTCTTAAAAGTACAAAATGAAAATACTCCCATCCTTACGTGGTGGGTATAAAAAAGACGTATTTCTTGTATGGGCTTTAGCAATATAACTTAAATTATAAACTAGAAGTTACAGAGTTATACACCATCATCTGTTGCCAGCAGACAGCTGTCAAATTTCAGAGTTGCCACGTGAACTTTTTAGAAGCAACTTCTAAAGGATACCCAGAAGCACATTCCGTGCATTTCAGTCATCAATAAAATAATAGCAAGGCTGTCGGTATGCGCTATAGAGTGTTGCAGAAAATTCCGTCAATTTCTTTAAAGATATTTTATTTTTAATTTATTTATTAATAATAAAAATAAAAAACGCTAATGAAATTAAAAAATGTTTTAAGGAGAAGGTTTAAGTCTATCGAATATATTAAGTCAATAATTAAGTAAATCCTTTTTTTAAAGTTTTTCATTTTATTTTGCTTCAATGTTAGATACAGAAATTTCTTTTTTGAGTTAAGTTTAGAATTCCCTTCCTTGCGTGAGTTCTTACTTAACCTTATCGTGAAATGACCTGATTGCTATAGCTTTGTTGTTATTGCTCTCATTGCTTTTATTGCTTATAGTTCAAAACATGAAGTAAAGTCAGGTATAAATTAATGTTGACTGCAAGGCTATGAAATCATAATGCTATAGAAGGTAATTAACACAACACAACGCCCACTCAATCTTATGCTTATAAGTTAATGATCGCACAAGCATAACTTCATAACAACCAACGGGAAATCGATAAACTAAGGCAGGGAAAAAGAAAAACTGAAGGTAATCATAATTAGTATTATGATAAAAATCGCAAACAAAATACACATCACAGAGAGAGAAAGAAAAAATATTTAAGAAAGTGGAAAAGTTTTTAATAAATTACTTTGGAATTTTTCATTTTTTTTTTTTTGTTGCAAAATTCTTTTTCGTTACGTTCCTTAAAATAAAGTGAAGAAAAAAAATTAAGAAAATTCTTTTCACATGAAAATGTTCGTATTCAAGGGAACGTTTTCGACTAAAACTAAAACTATTGCGTTTAACAAGCAACAGGAGATTAAGTTAAATACTCTATAGGGTTAGGCAAAGCATTAGTATTTCATGACAGCGATTAAGATGAAAGTAAAATATATGAGCGGAAGAAGTTGAAGGGTCATGTTTTTACATTTATCACTCAACTAAAGCGATTTTATAATGCTAGTGAGATTCTGCTGATGAGAATATTATTTATTACTAAAGAGAAAAACATAAATACACACATACATGACAACATATGAGAAACATTTCAAAGAAACATTTATGTCACGAATATAATATTTCTCAACATTGATGTACCTCACATTGAATTTCAATATAAATCCAATAATTGAACAAATTAAGAAGGTTTCGGTTCCGGAAAAATATGCATACGTTCGCCACACCTAATATCTGGGACGGGACGAATTGAGACCAGGTTAGATAAATGAACGAAGAAATTATCTAACTCGATGTAAGTATAATTTTTGAGAGGAAATATGGAGAAGAAAGACTTTTGCAGGAAAGACAACTTACAAGAAATGTGAAGTGTTCACGGATGATCGTGACGTCAATGAACGGATCTTCCTCAGAAGTAGATATTGAAGTGAATGTCAATGAAACGATGTGAGTTATGCTTACGTGAACCTTAAATAAAATTAGAAGGGTTGATATATTTTTCGGGCGGCTATCATAAAGTGTTAGAGTTCTAGACGCGTATAACCCTTAGAATCTATATTTATTCATATCCAGAAGCTTGCCCCTCGTGCCATTAACCACTGTGGGAGACGTCAAATCTTACGCTAAAATACACGTTGTCAACTGATGATCTATTCGTTCGATATATTTGGCGTACCAACAAAAATGTAGAAATACATTAGAAAAATTTCTTCACAAGAGTTAGGAGACTAAACATTCAAATATTCTCCAACAGCTGCAGAAAAGAAAATATCGAAAAAATATAAATCGGATACAAGTATCTGAAGAGTATTGATATAAGCTCTGTGATTTTTAACATAAAAATAATACATAGCTTCTGTAGAGAGTTTAATAAAAGAATTTTTTTTTTGCGCTTTATTGATATATTCTAAACTTGTTTGGATTGAGTTTACTTGAAGGAAATATCGGCTTTTTAAAATTTCCTTACTTATAGAATTTATAGAAAATTATTAAAAGATTAGTTGTTATTAAATCCGATTTTGCGAATTTCCGCTTCAAATGTTTTTCTTACCAATCTATTAATTTTTAGTTTTAACATTTAATATAATTTAACTACGGTTTCAATAGAAAACGCAATAGCATTACTTTAAAATATAGTCAGATTGTAATGAAATTTACTTTAAATCACATAAAAGCACATAAATCAAATACAAATGCACATACAATCAACGTTCTGTGAGCATTTCACACAGTGAAGACCTTAAGAATCCAATAATTGCATAAAAGAAATAACAGAAAGTAGATGTAAGGGTTCATAAACTACTTCTTTACGGACGTAACAATACATATATACCTGTGCGTATACATTTGTGTTTATAGGTTAAATACACAACAGTGTGTAAATTATAGTAAGCGAACGTATGCGTTTGCTTTTACACATTTCGCATACATACCTTAATTTGCCGAGCATGCTGAAAGCCGTATAGATTGTAGTAAAATTTTTTTTTTTTTTTACTTTGCTATAGATATATGCATGCATGTGTTTGTGGAAGTAAAACTGGACAACGAAGTTGTAGAAAAGGTTATAAAACAAAAATAATATTGTCCTAGGACAACAAAATTTTCTTACAATTAAATCAGAGAGCAAGAGAGCAAGAAAAGCAAGTTGATTGAGAGAACGAAAGAACAACAGAAATGATGAAAACACAGTTAGAAAACGTTAATAAGTGAGAGCAATTTTCTCTGAAAAGTTTATTGAAAAAGAGCTTTAGTGCCTCCCTCGTCGTGTGCTTTAATAGCATTTCTTTCCTTCTATGTCTATTTCTCTCGCTCCCTCTCTCTCTCTATCTCTGAAAATATCTCTCTTTCAATTTCTCAAGCGTATAAACTTATCAAAACAAAAATTGTGATAATCAAGACAACAATAAGAATAATTATTGTGTTTTACAAGGATTATCTTTTGTTAAATTATTTGTTGTTTATATAGCTTTGTTTGTTTTACTGTTGATTCCCATCAAACGCTTAATGCTCAAATGCTTATTGCATATACTAAAGTACAAAAATACTTTTACGGTTTTTGTAGAGTTTTCAGATTATAGTTTTCCTTGAAAGGAATAAAACTCTTGGAGCATTCATGACCCTGAGAATTTATCTTTTCCGCTGTTTTCATATACTCTTAAGCATTCATTATGTTAGAGACAATTCTTTACATTTTTTGTTGTAAAGAAGCTTAATTCAAATGTGACAATTTTGTTTATTTTATTACATAAATTGGTCGTAAGTCTTGCATTAGATGCAATATGAAGAGCTTTTTTTCAAACTTGACATTCATATAGAAATGAAGGACTCGGAAGTGCATGTATATTCTGCTTGGATGGAATCAATTTAGGATTTTCTGATTGTCCCTCTCTTTAGCATCAGTGTTACGACTCAATACTTTGTCAATACTCTTGCCTAGGGGAGCAAAATGGATCTGATTTAGATCGGATTAAGTTTAGATCGGAAATCGGATCGATTAATCACTTTACATACCAGAAATGGTCAAAAAATGATAATTATCCGATTTTTCAGAAATTGTGGAGCTTTCAGTTTGGAACCTTTTATGAAAATTTCCTATTGCGAAACTTAGTTAATTCGGTTTACAAGTCTTTTCAGAATTACATACTAATTAACTAAGGGAAAGTATGTAAATATGGTTTCTAGTTTCTGCTATTTTCCTGCCATTAAAAACTTCCGCCTGATCTGTGGTAAGGTCACAACAGAAGTTTTTGTTAAGAAAAATCTATACTTTCGACCGTTGGCTGACAGACGGGTGGTATTACCGTAAATTATTGTACAGATGGGTTGGTTGTCTTTTTTTCTCATATGGTATCAGTTACTGAACGGGCATTTTGTGACTCTTAGGTTTTTTGGTCGGTCGGGAACCTTTATGTGTTTGTAGCACACTACAAGGTAGAGTGATTCCTAACCGGAGTTATCTTCCCCCATACAGGCTCTTGCTTGTTCAATAAAATTCATAGGCAGTCACTAGATTTTCGCGATCTTTACGGTTCGAACTTTCTCCTCTTACACTGACGACCACCCATGTTGAAGTTATTTTATTTTCCTACATTTTATCAAATATCTTTTTAGCTTTTTTTATAGGATATTACGCAATGATTTTTAACTAAATATTTTATCTTGATACTCTTGATTCTTCAATTTTTTATGAATCTGTGTACGGTAGAACTATCTGTATACTGTACAGTGTGGTTTACCCGATCTATAATCTGATTTCAAGTGAATTTGAAATATATAGCATTGAAGGATTTCTACGATACGAAATACCAAGGAATTATTGAGTAAATGGAACTTATCTCTAATTTGCAAGCAACGTTTGGAATAAAAAACTTCGAAATTAATTAAATATTGATGATAACTTCTTCTTTTTATTTTTTGTTCCTGTATGCTTAATCTAATAGAAAATGATAGTCATTTTCATTTCGTTCGTTACTGTACGCTGATAAGAACGTGAGCTTTTTCTGTCTCTCTTGATTAGTAATGCAATTACAGTTTGAAAGTCACTGCTTATCAATAGCGTTACTTGTGATATTTTTTGGCGCCAACTTGGATATGCTCCAACATTTTTATTATTATTATTATTTTTTGTTGCTTCTGTCTGACATTTTATTAAGTGCTCTTTCTCTCAAAAAATACAACTTTAACTCTCAAGTTAAAGCACGCACTATACTCTTATTTGAAATAGTAGACGGAAACTGAGCTCTAATTTTACATGTAACCTTAGTACTCCCGCAATCGGTATATAGTGGAAAGAACGAAAACATGAATGACAATACCAGTAACAACAACAAATATCAACAACAAAATCACAACATAAACGAATGAAATCTTATGTTTTTGCTTTATTCCTCCTTTTTTTCGAGTTTTTGTTGGTCCGTTTTTTTTTTATTGTTATTATAGTATAAACGTAACCAATACAAAAACCGAACGCCTGGAAAAGGATACAGTAGTTAACGAAACAGTTTGCAACGAACAACCGAAACGAACGGTAATCTAAGAGCGGACGTTTTATTTATACATATACCCGAATATAGTTTTTGAGTGACAATAATATAAAAATAATAAAAATTATTATTAAAATAATAATAATAATATAAATATTAAAGTGCGCGTATTAAAATTATATACAAAAAAAGTTAAAATTTCCGCAAGATTAAAAAAAAAAAACGTTAGAAAATGGTTTTAAAGGGAAAAAAGAAATTTAAGATAAGCTAATAAAACTTTTTAATTCGAAAATTTCAGTGCAGTGTAAGTGCAATATTTTATATTTAATATAAAAAAAAAAAAAATTGGAAAAAGAAAACATTGCAAGTAAAGCCTAATGCATTAGAATAGTAACTAGTTCCAGGAAGCTCAGTTGCAGTGTGAATTCTTTTTAAGAACCAGTTTAATGATATCAGAAGATATGTTTCCATCTGCACGCTGTGTTAGCTCTGCTACGTTCTAACACGATGGTTGCCAAGCTTGGAAACTTACTAGCAACCAGCAAGTGCGCTAGAACACAACTTGAAATTTTTTTAATGTAAGCAAGCGTCTAAGCCGTATGCATGGCATACATCTGCGAGCATAACTAAAGTTAGAAATGGTAGACAAAAAAAAGAAAAATTCAAATCACGGAAAATTTAACATAACATGTAAAAGGGCTTTTCGAGGATTTTCGTCAAGAAGAAAAAATAAATTGCATGGAATGAACATGAAGTAAAAAAAAAAGGAAAAGAAAACATGTTGTATAAAAGATATGAATTAAAGGAAACTAAAAACTTTACATTTGTGTTTTAAGCATGAGTTGATCTAATAACACCGATTCCCCCTTGCTTCTTTATTTACTCCTACAAAAGCACGTAAGACAGATATATAGTTAAAGAAAAAGAAAAAGAAAAGCATTCAACAATAGCTATGCAACGCACTCAACCTTTATATAGTTTAGGTATTAACGTAAAAAACGAAGACGAAAAAGAAATAGAAGAAGAAGAATAATAAGAAGAAAACGTCTACATATGTATTTAGTTGCATGTATAAGCTTTACTGCAATTCATGGCACATAAAGGAAAAGTTTACTTAACACAAGTGCCAGGTAATGGTGCCTGACTAAATGAGGGTTTAGTCAAGCGGATTGGCAAAGTCATACATTTATTTATCAAAGCAAATGTGTTGTGCTTACGATTTTATAACAAAAAGCAAACCAACGGGGAAAGACGAAACTTTACGTGTACACACATACGTACTATTATACGTACTGTTATTATATGCGTACACGAGAAATGCATTTTGTGAAGCAAACGTATGTTGAATTGATGATGATCGTTGTTGTTGTTATTTTTGTTGTTTTTTTTTATTTAAGAGTTGTACTTGAACGGCAAACGAAATTTCCGTTTCCGCTAATTGTATGATTTTTTCTTCTTCTTATTCTACTTCTTTTCATACTACTATTAATATTATTTTTGGTATACGTAAGCATTATAAATGTTTAAATGCTTACCTAAGCATTTTCATATTGACTTTACCATTAAAGCAAAAAACTAATTTTTCAAACCTAAGAAAGCTTAACACGCATACGTTCTTACACTAGACACTAGACGATTGCATTAAAGCAAAGCAAAAAAAAAAGAAAAGGGGAAAAACTACATTTAAATTATAGGTAGTCTAAAAACTATCGAGCTCAACCTTTATTCGTCATTAGACTCAATATTTTTCTAGACAGTATTGACTAATTCCTTTACACAAATTAATTTTCATGTATATGTATGTGGCATTGTGTAGGTAACTTGCAGTTGATAATGACGTGATTACTTTTAGTCCCTGAGTGTTATAGCCTCAAGTCCACAGTTTACAAACAAATTTTTGGCCTTGTGTTTTGTTGTTTCCGTTTTTTTTTGCTTTTTTTTTTTGCTTTCCTCCAAACCCTTTAAATTTTATTTTAGTTTCCGCTCGTAAGAATAAAAATAGAAGTGAAGGCATTTCCAATGCAAGTAAAATGTCATTTAGAGTAGATTTGTTGTTTTCATTATATACATTGTTGACTGGCTCCGCATTTCTTTGAAAAGGCTAAAATAATATTTCATTTGAAATGGCCATAAGCCAAGAGTAAGAGAGGTTTCCGTATACCAAGTTTAGGGCAAATCTATTCAAACGATAATTTAAAGTTTCTCTATCGTCTGTTGGGTTCATTTAGTTTACACAGCACATAGTGCTGGATAATTAGAAATCAAAAAATTGTTAAAAACTTATTTTTAACTTAAATTATAATAATCAGTTATTATAACTTTAAGAGTATTTTTGTCTTTCATATCACAAAGGAATTTGAAAAAACAAAAAACGATAGACTTCTATTTGTAAAGCTATGACTTAAAAAAAAAACTCTTTTTTTCTTCTTCATTGTCTCGGCTATAGAATCATCAGCTGTCACTCAGCTGTAGGAGCTATAGGAGAAAGCAAAGCTTCATTTGTTTATCATACTGACCATTTTTTGATTGCAACGATCCTAAGTAAACGTGGAAATGTTTATTAAGGCGGCAAAGCAATGATAGGAATTTCATAAATTTCTTTCATTATTTTATTGTAGAGATCTATTAGACTAGCGCGAAGATATAACGGGGCTTTGTTAATAAAGAACAATATTTGCCTTTTATAACTTCCAACTACTTTCTCTATGGGTTAGTTGTTCTTGAAAAAATAATTTCTAAAATAGTCGTAGCTAAATGTAATCAGCAGATAATTCAAACTCTTCTTTTGATCAACAATAACTGCCACAAGGATCTAGAGGCTCTATCCCTAATTCGTTAAATCGTTATCACAGACTTTACATAGATAAGCAGACAAATGGACAGATGGACGGTTAGGTACGCCTAGGTAGATTTTGAATTTGATACTAATCCAGAATATGTATACGTTATGAAACTTCTGACGCTTCTTTCTTAATGTTACAGGCGTTTTCAAAAAAACAAAACATTAAATTGCAATACTCTATAATATCGAATGAGCGTAGTCGATCCTGTCCATGTTTACGATGCTAGAGGATAGCTAGCCAAAATGTAAAATAGGTCTCTCTGGTATGATTTATGAGCAATAAGCAAAAAAGCAAAGTGTTCTTAATTTACATTGTACTGTGGACGTATCCTTTGTGAACAATTGGGACCTTTTGTAAACGATGGAGAACCTGCGTGCAAGATCTTCGTATGTTTCCATCAAATTTAAAGTTGATATCTTCATTTTTGCGTCCAGGGGAATGTTCGAAACAAACATTACACCGACGGATAAACGGATATACGGGCAAGCGGATATGCTTATAAATAAATATATATATATATATATATATATATATATATATATGTACATTGTGGGGTCTCTGAAGCTTCTTTCTCGAAATTATAAAATAAATATATCCCCATCCCTCGGTGGTTAGTATAAGAAGAATTGCTCTTAAAGAAGGAATAAAGATTCACAAATTTTTCGAATTCTGAAAACCCTAGGAATTTGTACAGGAAAGTGAATTTTTCTCTATATATATGATCTATATGTACGTATGTCCATGCTGCTTATGTATGTATTTAAAAAAGTTTTCAGTCTTTTGAAAAAAGCAAATCGAAAATCGAATTTTGATTCGATTATTTATTAAATGTCTTTGTAAACCAAATTGCTTAGCTCCAAAGTCCTTTAAGTGTAAGTTTTATATTTAATTATTGCTGATTAACATTTACTCTATTTAGCTTAGGAAAATTTTGACAAAGAAAAACTGAATTGTCTTCAAGTTTTTCTTTTTTTTAAGTTATAAAATGTGGCGAATATGCAAAAGAATCAAAATCACTGCAGAACTATTCTCATAATGGATTAGAAAGATCTAAGAATCCTTCCAAAATAATTTAATTGATATTAGTGCAAAGTTAAAGACGAATTTTTGTTACGAACAAAATATTTTCTTTAAAAAAGCTGATAAGTTCTAATTTTATATACCTCCAGATCTGATAATACCAAGAAAAAAAAAGAAAAGTAAGTAATGGAATTATCTGCAAGAGAACGAAGAATGTGTATTTAAATGTATTCAATTTTTTATATGTTTTGCGCTAGGGGAACTGAAAATCCACAATCTGTTTAATTTTAAGCAAAATCTAAATGAAAAATTGCTCCAAAGGGAACATGAAAAGCAAATAAGAAGAAGACTATGCCGAATCTTTACCCTAAGAAAAGGGGAGAAATAAATGTTGATGGTGGGCGTGGCAGATTTTGTTATGGAATATTGTCGAAATTTTTATTTTGCTATCTATGAGCACTGAGCAACGCAGCCAGAAAATAGGCTTATTTTATACTGAAGGCGTGGCCTGTGAATGATTTGGGTCATTTTTAATAGCAACGTACGTGAAAGAACTTGCAAGATCTCTGCCAAATTTGAAGCCGATATTTTCGACCGGATACGTCTAGGTGGATTTCGAATTTCAACCATATATACAGTTTATGTGGTTTCTGAAGAGTCTTTCTTAATCTTAAAAACGTTTTCATAAAAAAATTTAATTTCATTTATCTATTTTATCGAGTGGGCGTGATCGATTCTTTCAATTTTTGCAATATTTGTGGAAATTTTTATACATCTCTCTGCTCTCCTTTATAAACAATGAGCAAAAAATCCAATTTGTTTTTGCCTTCGAAAACAAAGATGATCTAAATTTATGTTGTACTGCGAGCGTGTCTATCGATCGAGTTGGCCTATTTTCAATACCAACCTGCGTAGAACAATTTCCAATGTTTCTGCTGTTTCAAGCCGGTACCTTCAGTTTTAAGGCCGGGAGAATATTTGCAACGGATTTTACGCAGACGGACTGACGTCCACTCTTAAATCAATTCTAAATTTAATGTTGATCAAGAATACATATACATTATGGGGTCATTGAAGTTTCCTTCTAAGTACTACGTATATGAATATACTTCTCATCTTCGTGAGGTGAGGTACGAAATTTCAATGGAATATATTTAAGCAATAGGAGAATTTCCCATATTACGTTTCATTCTGCTTGATTTTGGATGCAAATTTATGAAAATGAAATGAATAAATTCAGATTAACCTTTAAGGTGATAGTAACAAATGATGATATTTTATATAATTTTCACTACGATATATAAACAGAACTTTTCCTAGAATTATTAGGTACACCTCGTCATCTCTTATTATTCACGGGATTATCACTTCTCTCATTTAAGGTTTGAAGGCACTCCAAACTAAACCTACATATTATGATTTTCCCTTTCAGGCCTTTTCGAGCAGCTTGACTGGCACAGTGAATTCAGATCACTTCTCTCCAGTATTGGCTTCTCAGACTGCTTTGGAAGCATTTGCAGAGGTTGCTCAAACTTTATTTAATGAAACCCTGTGAAGAAACATTATGGGTTGTCTTAATATATATACAAAAAACTTGAGATTGATTGCAATGGGCACGAACCTTAAAACTCATTAATTCGATCTTTGAATAACATACATTTATTCATTTTTTTTATTCATTCTTTTATTTGAGTCAAAATCTCTATTTGAAATGATCATAATACTTAGTAGTATAAGTACAAAATATAATATTCCAAACAGTGAGTCAATGCATTTAAATGGTGTATAATAATAATAATAATAAGGTGGTGTGGAGTGGCTATAACAGTAACTACAGTAACCTTTACAAAGGTAATCTATAAAATTGTCGTCCACAGAATAAGAGTTTTTCTTACGAAAAATTTCATGAAACATGATATATGAAATTGCAAACATATTTTTTTAGAACTTAGTTCATTTTCTTAGCTTCTTCAAACGGACCTGTAATTATTAAATTAAATTTTAATCTTAGTTTCTAAAATTCAAGCAACAATTTTCAAAATAGAATTTCTCGTTATCTTTGTTAAAAATTAATATTTTTCTAATTCTACTCAGCTTTTTATATTTAAAATTCAAATACCTTTATTGTCGAGCCTCGAGGCTCGTCCCTAATAACTTATAATGATATTAAAATATTGTTCTACTACGTTTTAAAACTTGATTCTTAAAAGTAAACATCTACTAAAAAGAGAACATACGAGATATTTTATTCAATTATTATCCATTTTTTTTTTTGTATCGCTTTGCCTTTTATATTTCTCTTTCTAACTATATTTTGTCTGATAATTATTTGTGCATTATCATTGAAACTAAACGTCTGAGTCAAGGTCCCTGGTACCGGTATAACATTTTATTTTATTATTATTTTTTTCTTACATCGGAAAACTTTCCGATTTGAAATATCAATCATATTGTTATTCTAAAAAACATTAATTGCTTTTGTCGATTATTAAAATTTCTAAAAAAAAGTAAAATTTGTTTTAAATTCTTTTAATATAAAAATTAATTTTCATTAAATTCAGTGGACATTTAGCTAAAGTAAATTACGTCTATTTTATGATGTGTGAATTGAATTTAATTGATTCATTATTATTGTTGTCTGCATGTATTTATCAAATTTTGTATGCATAACAAAAAAAAAACAAAAAAAAAATGTCTAACGTTCAATCACATGGTCATAGTTTTCATTGGAATAATAAATAAACATAAACACTTTTAGCTTAGTTTTCTGCATAACTGAAGTGCTATTGAAATAGATTTGATATGCAATGATTGACCAAAAATTGAAAAAATAAATTTAAAAAAGAAAACAAAAATTAAATTAATAATATTGACTTTAGACGATATTTTAATATTCGTTTATATATCTGACAAAACATGTGGAGGTTAAATATTTAATTGCTTTTTTAAATTCACTTACGTTTTAAACTGTTTGGATTAACCTTTCTGTTTAAGATTAAAGTTCGAGTGGTAAGCTTAAACCTTAGCTTGAAGTGCTTATTTGACAACCTTAAAATGATTGTGTCCGTAGTGTCCGATTAAAATTACTTGTTTAGTTAAATTGTGAAGTTCCGGTAATAAATTCCCTCTTTTGGTTAAATGATATGCAAACTGTAATTTAATCTAGTTTTCACTTCAAACGAAAAATAGTATTATAAATAACCTCCCGTTATATAACGCTTGGACAGTGCCATGAAGTACGAAAAATGATAAGTAATGTTTTGAAAGACTTTTTAAAAACTTGACAACTTGACTAAGGGAATTCACATGATCGTATGTAGGATTTTTAGATTTCTGTTTGCGGTCTCTTATCTTAAATATCAAAATCGTTCTTGCTTCCGTTGCATTCAATACCTTGTAATCTTATCAAGGAAATATATCAAGTTTGCATACCTGTGTTCAATCCATACTTTAATTACGGTGCTCGATTACTAAAAGCGTAACACTTACCGATCGTGCATATATTTCTCACTCCACACTTCTTTTTGACCATTACCGTTTCAAACGCGTAGGAGACCTTCCCTAAATAATTGGTCATAATAAAAAAAGAGGAATTTCTGGTTCACTTCTTTAAGAAAATCATTTTCTCAAGTGAGGCTCATTTTCATGTGCAAAAGATAAGCAAAAGTTGTCGTTTTTGTTTTAAAACCAATTCGCCACTTATTCACGAGACGCTTTTTTATTCCGCCAAAGTTACCGTTTGATATTGTTTTCAGGTTGAGGGCATTATTGTTTCTTATTTCTTCAAAAATGAGAAAGTAGATACCGTCACCGTGAATGGAAGGCGCCGCGGGGCGATAATGAATGAAAAAAAGTACGGCCGTTCTTACACCGCTTTAAAAAGCCAGTAGTCTTTTCTTTAGGGAACTCATACTTTATCTAAAACTGAGAAAAGGCACTTGCCAGCGAAAGGCAATATTTTGAATAGTAAATGTATAACCAGCGGAAAGAAAGATAGAAAAGTTTTTAAAAGCTTATCGAGAAGAGTTTATAAGCTAAACACACACTACAATGTCTGAGGATGGAACTCATACCTTCGATCAAATAAGTCAGTCATTGCCGAAACTATCGATGTTTAGACTTTCCCTATAGGTAAGGCATAACATCGTACATTGAAAAGAATATCATTGAAAAAAGTTTTCCAAATAAATTCTTCCGATTTTTAAAGCGTTTAGATCAGCGATTAGTGCAGATAAAATTTCACGTAGCATATGCTAAATATTGAATTTCTTAAGTATGAGACCCTCTAATTTAGAAATGAATTTATAGCGAAAAGACTCTTAGGAGGAGCATTGTAGTTTCCGTGAACACAGCCTTTCAACGATATCGTTGATTTTTTCTCTTGGCTTAAAGTGTATCAAAACTTTCCTAGAAGTCTTACGGGTATGCTGCATTGCAGAAGAGAAAGGAAAGAAAAAAAGGTTTTATAAAGAATCTTCTGTGACTTCTTTGACAAAATCATCACAATTAACGAAAAAGATTGAAAGACGATAGGAAGGAATTTTCTTAGCAAAGTTTACTTAAAATATCTTAAAGCAGCGACTTCTATGTGTTGGGAAAGACTGGTTGCTGAGAAAAGTTGGTTTATAGATAGAAGAAAACCTGAATTTTTCTTTAATTTGAATCGTGGATTAATTTGGTAGAATCCCACGGACTTCGCGTGAAACAGGATTAAGTGTATAATAAAAGTTAATATATGATTAATCTCATCCGCATTTAATTTAGTTGGATATCCACAAACAATTTGATAATGTAAACAATTTCTTCCATTAATTTAAAAAAACTACTTACAATTATTGGCAATTGCTACGTCAGGAGGCTTTACAAAACACAACACACATGTAAGCAAACATTTCATATAATAATCCTTGACATTTTCTGACTAACGATTTGGCTTAAGAAAATAAATAAACGAAATTGCAATAATTTTGTTCATATTGTTCTTGTTTTTCTGTTGGATTTGGTAAAAAAATAAACCTAAAAACCTGCAATTATGGTAAAGTTAAAGATAAATTTTCGGTATATATACCATCACTCGTACATGAATTTGTGTGTCTATACTCAGTGTCAATATATTTTTAAAAAAAATGTTACCTTGAGTTCAATAATTTTTGCTAGGTAACTATGCTATTGTTTGTTTATTTATCTTTCAGTTGGTTTTTCGATGTTTGTTTTTTTTGTCGTTTATTATTTTTTGCTTTTCCTTTCTTCTTAACTTCTCTTAGTCGTTTTAAGAAAGAAAAAAAAAAAAGAAAAAAAAAGTTTAAAATTCATGGCTAGTAATTCAAGTTGGATACTTGTTTGTTTGTTTGTTTTCTGTTGTTATATGTTTTTTTCTTTATTGCTCTGTACGAATGAAAAATTTCACAGACATACACTGTCAGAGAGGACATTGAATGCAAAGGAATATAGAGGAAAATGCATAAGATATCTTCTTCTTATTCAAAAGTAAACACAATTGACTTTAATTTTATTTGTTTGCAACTCTTCGACCTGCGTTCTCTTCTGTTCCCTCTTTGCTCAATGAGGTCCTGATATCTGTTTGCTTGCATATATTGTATGTTAATCTGTTACGTATGACTTTTTCATTGCTTTCCTTTTTTTTCTTCTTTGTTCTTTGTTCATAGTTTTATTTTCTTTTATTCTTTCTATTTTTTTTTATTTTACTTTATTTTATTTATTTTTTTTTTTTTTGCCCTAAACTACAAGTAAATATTGTAAATATTTTTGAAACCAAAGGAAACTATTTTCGTCGTTCTATTTGTAACATTTCTATTGTTATGTCAAAGAGACCCCCTTTAAGGATGTTTTTTGTTACAATCAGTGCGAGAATTTGAGTTCGTTCGCAAGTTCGTCCATTAGCTTATTTTCTTTGTAAAACTATTTTGATCACGCAATGGATGGAAATAAGAAATACCTATCAAAGACCTTTCTATGTAAATTTTCCACACATACACAGAAATAAAATCTTCCCACACATACACAGAAATAAAATCTTCCCATTTGTCGGGTGCTTAGATTAGTGATCAATACTGATACAATTTAAGGTAGAACATATGATATATAAACATGGGATTTCTTAAGTAGGGAACAATCTAACTTACAACCAACAAAGTTCGATGGATGAAAATATAAAATACTTATCAGACGACCTCTCTGTTTACATACATTCTGTCATTTGTAGTCGAAGTAGTCATTTTATCCATTAATTTAACCTTTTTTCTATTTATAACGAGATTTCTAGTCTAGCTTCTACCAACCAAAAGTACGATCTAAACGCCTTCTTTAGTGCAGTTGCTTTAATCGACGTAAAGTTTTAAATCGAGCTTCTTCTTTCGAAAATATGTATTTTATTGTTTTGTTGGAATTTAAATAGTTACGAAAATTCGATCTCTCTCTCTCTCTCTCTCTCTCTCTCCCTCTAAAAGTTAGTAAATGAGCTACATCTTCTTAGCTGATGATTAACCTTGATAGTGGATTCGATCCGTGTAAAATTGCAAATGTCAGACTATAATAAATGGAAATGTATTGCGTTAAACCATTTGAAAAAGTGTTCTGCAAAAGTAGTTGGGATCAGTTCTTATTGTGATGTTACCATAATTTAATAAAATAACTTTGAAATCCTTACTTATTTGCTGAGGCGGTGAGTATTCCATATTCGCCTCAAGACATCTATAACATATATTTGCCTTAATTTTCCTTCTTTGCTTTTTATAATTTGAGTTCGGATCAGAAATTTTCTGTTAGTGCTTTTCCTATAGACAAGAAAGAATTCGTTTTTAAAATAGTATTTTTTTGTTTGTTTTTCTTTTTGTGTAACCCCCGAGTTTGTTTTGTATAAATGAAACTAAACTAAACTATTTTTGTGTTGTTGGTTTTGTTTTTGTTTTGCTTTTTCAGTCTTTTTTTTAGTTACGGTAGTTTAAGTTTAAAAATGTTTTGCTGTCACGCTTGATTTGTGGCGAGTTCATTTCTTATTGTTGTTGTTGCTATTGCTGTTACTATTTCTATTTTATTTATCGGGTATGTCTGTTACATGTTAGTTTCTACATATTTCGCCTTATTTTTTGAGAACCTCACGCGAAGATCAGCGCATCCGATTTTGTTATTTCTTTTGTAACGTTTAGAGATAAAAATCAGGGATTCACAGGCACACACACACATAGAGAGAGAGAAAAAGAGAGAGAAAGAGAATGAGAAAGAGAGAGAGAGAGAGGAAGGGAGAGACCGAGAGAGAGAGAGAGAGAGAGAGAAAGGAAGAGACAGGAAGAGAGAGTGAGTGAGAGAGAGGGAGAGGGTTAGAGATAGATAGAGAGAAAGAGGTAGAAAGAGAGAGGGTTAGAGAGATAGAGAAAAAGAGATAGACAGACAGACAGAGAGACAGACATTAATGATGAGTGATATTAATTTTCGTCTTTTCAGTCGAATTGCTGAACACGTTTTATTGTAATAAGATACAGAGCTGTTCATTTGGAAGGAGATTTTTTCTTGTAGAGTTTGTCGATGTCTGCGAATGTACCGAAATTTGCGGAAAGGGCATAAACGTATTTGGAAGGGCAAATCATAAGAATAAGTTTCAAAGGAACAGCTGATGCAAACGATCTTAATCTTGGAAAACGATCATGAACCTTACAAACGAACGTTAATGATCTAAAAAAGAAATCAATACTTTTCACACAATAATGATAACAAGAAGGTTCGGATACAGTTTAGAAAACTCGAAATTATTAAATTTCTCGATTACTTGCTTGGAAATATGTATTATTGAAACGTAGACATTTTATTATATTTTTATATCTAGACTTCTAATTGAAATATCAAGAATTTAAAATTAATACTTTAGCTGATTCTTAAATGGGTTAATGGTTTCTTTAATATGGCTGAAAAACAAGGCGAACGTTCATACGAATACACTTGATTTGAAATTTAGCCCAAATGAAAAGTTATCTATAATATAATTACAATTATTAGCATAGTTTGTCTCTTAATTCGATTTAACCTCCACAGACAAATCATGTAAACAATTATGTTAAAATTCAAAATATTGAATATTGATTGAAAAGATTGAAAAGAATTGATTATGGAAAATGCGTCAAAAAATGGTGCTTAACTATTTCATTATGCTCAAACAGTAGGCAATGGTTTTTATATTATGTGTAGCACCAAAAATTATGCTTTGAATAATTATAAATATAACAATTAATCCAATTACCGCAATAGCTTGAAGATTAGTTCTCCACTATTGTTCACTTAAAACGAATCAGTTTAAATGATTCTCGGGAAATGCTTGAAATGATTTTGCTCGTAAAAATCTTTAATGTTAAATAAAGATGAATACGGAATTATATGCGCTTTCAAGCAAACGTTTCCTGATAAGTGATTGTAACGCGTCTAAACATTGAATTAATTTGATTTAACTACAGAGCTTCTACAAAAAATAAAATATTTTGTCCTCTAGAATATTTTCGAATTCTTTCCATATTTCTCTTATATATCCATGTAAAGTTGTACTAACAATTTGTTAAGTACTTATGGTGGTATCACAGGATTCGTTCTTAGCCGCATAAGCTTCTGTTTTATATTTTACTCAATTTTATTTATTTCTTATTTATTTGATAAGCGGATGTTTTTTTTTTCTTAGTTTTATTTAAAATTTGTTTATTTTTTTCTCAGCATTATGCTCTAGTTTGATTTCTTACCACATGCAAAGCAATACAAATACAATCCTCTTAATGCATACATATGTAAGTAATCGCATATACACAGTCATGCATATGTGTATGTTTTGCAAAAACCAAAGCAAATGATTGCTTAAAAAGGATTTTAGGTTTTTGTGGTTTATTTTCATGTTTTATTTTCTTAACTCTTATTAAAGAATTTAATAGAAATAAACTTTTATCTAAATAAGAGGAAAAAGATTTTATGTACAGCAGGCTGAATTTTTTACTCGGTATTCCAATTTATGTTCATGTTTTATTTAAATGGCGTTTTAAAGCCAATATAGGCCCGCGGCATTTACGATACTAAAATTTGTTTTATATTTTTATGCAAACTTTTGTCGTCTTTAATCGATTGCAGTGCGCATTAATAACAGCTATGAATATTTCATAATGTATCTTAATGGATTTCTCAAGCACTCAAGTGCCCTCCGTTGTTATACCCTACATCACTTATGCCAGAGGGTGTTGTAAGCTTGTGCGATTGTATATAATACCATGAGGGATTTAAGATAAAGCTGTCTTTTATTATAACGATCGATTCAGTATAATTTTCTGAAAAGATTTAAGCTTGTCTGTCTGTCTGTCTGCCTGCCCAGGTATTTTGTGGTCAGATTACAAGTTACAGTTGTTCCGACTGTGAATTTTTTGTATATTGATGTGTTTTGTGTTTGTTTTCAAGCATAAACACTATTGAGAATGGACTTGATCAGCCCATTCTTACAACTAAGCTCCATGTAACGTCTTCTAAGTGTGATTGCATGGTATTATAGACTCGCCGACTTTTTTAAGAGATTACCTTTGATGTTTCTCATGGTCCTCGAATCTTTATTTTCTTATGCAATTGTAAATAGCTATCAGCTATAAACTTTTCAAACTGTTTAGAATCTTTTGCCAACACATCTAATACTTAATGTCAATGTCTGTCTCGGCAAAAGTAATCATATCAACTCTGCTTGATATGCTTTTTTGTTCTTCAATACTCATATAATTCACTACTAAACTGAATATGTTTACTACGATGCATGTTTACGTCGATTTAATATACACTCTTAGCTCAGATCCACATCCCTTGCAAGCGTTCGTCTCTACTACATGTGTATCTATCGTTCTTATTTCTCATTTTTTTTATTTGTTTATTTCTACATACAATTCGTTTTTTTTCTTTTGCTTGTTTTTTATATTTTATGCTTTTATTTTTTATATACTTTCTCAGAGTTAAGTCAAAATGCTTAGAGTAACATTTATTCTTTTTGTCTCTATTATTATACAGAACTCGATTGAATTTCCATTGTTGGTGAAATTCATATGAAAATAAATGATTAAATAAAAAACTAAATAAATTTAATTCTGTATTCTTAGACCCACGGTACACAGACATATTACGATATTTTATAAACTATTTGATAAGATCTGCCACAATCTTTCTTTGTCTTTGAATTCTTTTGATGTATACGCATGTATGGTGACTAACCATAGTTATCACGGTTGTTTAGATGACAGCTTAAGCCTTTTATCGAAACGAAAAATCTTTCTTTTTAAATTCAAACTTTAATATAAATATTTTTATATATATTTATAAATTTTTTATTTTCTAGATGAGAAAATTGCAAAAAACTAAAAGCAAAAAAAAAACCAGTAAATATGCAAAAATTTATTAATCAATCGATCAATCACTCATTCACAATCACATGGTAAATAAACAAATATTTAATAAATTAAAACGTAATAAAAAAAAGATACAAAAAAAAAGAAACAAAAGTAAAAAAAGTATTTAAATGTCATCTACAGTCGAGTTTTTGTACAGGTTTGACGGTTCATTCGTTGACATATAAATTGCATAACAAACACAAGAGTAAAGACATGTACACATACGCATACGCGCACATAAGTACGCACAATTAAGCAAGAGCTGCTTAAATAAATAAACTATTAAGCTTTCATATTTAATGCAGAAAATTGGTTTTCTATGATTTAATTGATTCAATGATACGTTACGCGTGAACTCTATTTACCCTGTGAACAGTCATAAATTAATGCGTTTTTGTTTTTTGTATAATTTATTTCACATTTCTGCTTCATTTCTTTTGTAAGACTATTTGCATATTTTTATGTATATTATTATGGTCATAAAAATGTCGCATTTTTTATTTGCCAAAGTGTTAATTGATTAACTCTATTAACAGTTATGTAAGACAATAAATTATGTATGATATGAATGATGAGGCATTCCAACGAGATTAATTGAATTTTATTGACTTTTATTCATAAATTTATTTATTATATAACTAATAAGAAGTAACGCTTTTATAATTTTAAATAAAATATTTTTAAGGCAAATTATTCTTATATTTTTCGCGTACCTTTAGGATACGATCTAAACCCATTTTTGCTAAGATATAGGCCTTATAGGAAGCTGGATTCAAAATGTTAGAGAAGTCGTTCACATATATAAAGTGAGGAGCAAAGGAACAATAATTGAGCTCTGAACACTGCTTATCTTCAGACTTGACAGGATCTGCGGGTAGAAATTGGATGAGATCTGCAAACCACTAGTCTAATAGAGCAGTAGTTAACTAGGTCAAAAGACAAAGTCCCGTACAAGTTTATTAATTGAATATACATATGTATGTATGTAATAATTCTGGTTATTTTCAATGAACTCTTAACGTTTGAATCAATACAAATTTATCTATATTTTTCTACCGAAACGGACAAATTGTAAAATATCCATAAACTCTTTTTTACTTACACTTGTTCCAAAAAACTACTGTCCTCACTTTTTGACCATAAATAAGACAACTTCAAATTGAAAGAAGAAAGAAAAACTTTTCTTGAGCCATTTTCTTGACATAGATCACATTTTTCAGTAAGAACTTGTAATGTGATGCATGTTCTAATGTGATGTATAATACTATATATTATTCCCATCAGCATGTTTTGTTTTGCGTATATTGTCGGTCTAAAAATGTAAATGGTGTTTGTTGGTCTCATTACTGGAATGGATTCAGGTTTTATTTTTGTCCAAATAGTTCTATCAACAGTAATCTCAGTTTGTGGACTGTCACTCAGCATCGCCCTGGCCTTAGTGGGGAGTTGAAGTAGTTTCTAACCTAGTTTTGATAATATTTCCAGCCATTTTGACCAATCGATTTCGAGAATTTCGACAGCCACGGGAAAGAGAAGGAGAGATATAAGTGAAGAGATTTTGATTGATTAGCATTTCGAGGTAATCGCTTAAATGCACAATCTTGCGCTTTCAATGTGCTATTTATTACATATTATATACATTCGTTGTACATAATTAACTTTGTGAGTTTTGTGAACAATTTATTAGGTTGGCGAAAAAAAAATCCATTATTTTTATATGAACTTCAGGACTTTATTTAACATGCTTCGGATTGTC